>VYZP01016165.1:0-23431 GCA_013400635.1 Hypocryptadius cinnamomeus | reverse complement strand
GCCGCGGCGCCGGCGAGGACGTGAGGAAATGCGGGTACCTGCGGAAGCAGAAGCACGGGCACAAGCGTTACTTCGTCCTGCGGGCCGAGAGCCACCTGGCCCCCGCCCGGCTGGAGTACTATGACAGCGAGAAGAAGTTCAAGAGCAGCCTGCGGGCGGCGGGGGCCGGCGGGGCGGCCGCGTTGTGCTGCCCCCCGCCCAAGCGGGTCATCCCCCTGTACCAGTGCTTCACCGTGAGCCGCCGGGCCGACGCTAAGCACAAGCACATCATCGCCCTGTACACCAAGGACGAGTACTTCGCCATGCTGGCCGAGAACGACGCCGAGCAGGAGGCCTGGTACCAGGCCATCAGCGAGCTCATGAATCAGAGCAAGAGGGGCTTCCTGGAGCAGGAGGACCATGCCGATCAGCAGGTGGATGACGATGATGAGCACTACGGGGCCACCCTGAGGCCTGGCACCGTGTTCAAGGAGGTGTGGCAGGTCAACGTGAAGCCCAAAGGCTTGGGACAAACGAAAAACCTCACTGGAGTGTATAGGCTGTGCCTCTCCAGCAAGGCCATCCACCTTGTCAAGCTGAACTCGGAGGTGCCCTCTGTTCACTTGCAGCTTATGAACATTCGCCGCTGCGGACACTCGGAGAACTTCTTCTTCATTGAAGTGGGCAGATCTGCCTCTATTGGGCCTGGAGAGCTCTGGATGCAAGTGGATGATTCGGTTGTTGCCCAAAATATGCACGAGACTTTTCTGGATACCATGAAAGCTCTAAAGGCCTTTGCAGAGTTCAGGCCCCGAAGCAAGAGCCAGTCTTCTGGTGGTGGCAGCGGTACCAATCCCATATCCTTCATCACCACCAGAAGGCACTTGGGCAACTTACCCCCCAGCCAGACAGGCTTGCAGAGAAGATCTAGAACTGAGAGTGTTGCTGGAGGCACTCCTCCTACCACCAAAAGCAACAACTCCTATCGCTTCAGAACATCCAGTGAAGGAGAAGGAACCATGACTAGACCTTTTAGGTCAGTGACTGGGAGTCTGATACACCTGAATACTGCAAGGATGAATTTGGGCCGGCAAGAAGGGAGTGGAAGGTATGTGAGAGCTGCTTTCAGCTCATCTTACCACACCAGGTCTGCTTCACTGCCTGTTTCTCATTTTCCCTCCACCACAAGTCCCATCAGTGTTTCTTCCAGCAGTGGCCATGGTTCTGCTTCGGACATGCTGACCAGGCCTTCTAGCTCATCTGTTTGTGGTTCCCCAAGTGACGGGGGATTCATCTCTTCTGATGAGTATGGCTCCAGCCCTGGCGATTTCAGGTACTTTAGGGTGAGGAGTAATACACCAGATTCCCTAGGAAACACACCACCTATCAGAGAGGAGAACTGTCTGAGTGAGTACATGTCCATGAATAAGCAACAGGGAGATGATGGCTCAAGAGATGATTATATGGAGGCTGAAAAATGCTTCAGGAAAAGAGCTTACTCTCTGACAAAGCCAACTTCTGTGGCAGTGCAGCAGAAGACAACGCAAACTACAGCTTTGTTGGATGAAGATTCTGCAGGAAATCATGGACGATTACTTTACTCTGAAACACCAAAATTGAAAGATAACCATGAATTGGAGTACAGTGACACTAACCTTGATTCCACGTGTAACCAAAGCAGGAGTAAGGCCAGGGATGATGGGTACATGCCAATGATGCCAGGAGTTGCATCTTCTCTATCCAGCACCAGCGATTATTTGCCAATGACTCCTAAAAGCATGTCTGTTCCAAAACAGATTAACAATTCATGGTCACCATCTCAGGTTGACTCCCGAGGCTATATGATGATGTTTCCAAAGGGCAGCTCTTCACCTGTACGGAGTCCTTTAACTGGATTTGCTTCTAAAGGAAGTAATGAGAAGATTGTAAACAACGAGTATATGGATATGTCACCTGGCAATTCAGTTCCAAAGCACCCCAGTGATTCAAATTATATTCATACCACTTCTGTTTCCAAAGGTTTTAGTTCATATTTTTCTTTGCCCCGAAGCTTTAAGGCATTATCAGGACAAAATGATGACCATAGTGAATATGTTCCAATGTCTTCACCTGGAAAACTCTTGTATGGTGCACCAGAAAATGTGAAGGGGGTCAGCAGTGAGACTCTGGCTAATGGAATCTCTAAATTGCCAACATTGAAAGGTTCGGATGAAGGTCTTGTGCAGAGCAGGGCTGCCAGGCCCACACGGCTGCCCCTAGGTACGAGAGGGAGTAATACCATCCCCAGAATGTATGATCGTACAGTTCTGCCTGAGCCAGCGAGTCCTGGTGAATACATCAATATTGATTTTAATGAAAAGGCGAGTAACACGCCGTATTCCTTATCTGCAGAAGGATCTCCGTCATCTCTAGGCTCAAGTAGTGACCACAGACAGTCACCGCTCTCTGATTACATGAGCGTTGACTTGGATGTGCAGTCACCGAAAGCAGCAAAGGAACTGTCAAACTCTCTAACAGATATTTCAATTTATGCAAGTTCCAGTATTCCTAGAAATCAACCAAACCCTGACTATGCCAGGCTTTCATTTGGTGCTGCGTGTGTTAGCACGGCAAGTAACAGGACTGATGACTACACTGAGATGACGTTCAACATGGCAGCAACACCACCAAGGCCGTTTGCCACTGAATCTGACAGTGCTGTAAAGATGGATAGTCCTTCTTCCATTGTTAATAGACTCTGCATTGTTGATCGATATGCTGGTAGCAGTAGCTTCTCTGTCCCTAGCTCTGACCCTCCTATAGGACCGAAAGTGATTCGAGCTGACCCTCAAGGCAGGAGGAGACACAGTTCTGAAACGTTCTCTTCTGCTGGGACTGTGACGACCTCATCCTCTTTCTTCACTGACAGTAGCAAAAGACACAGCTCTGCCTCATTCGACAACGTTTGGTTAAAACCAGATGAAAACATTTCTGATGGTCAGGAAAACAAAATGTCCAGGGATACCTCAACTGGATTTCAGAATGGCTTAAACTACATTGCTCTGAATTTACGTGATGACCCTCTAAGCTGTGAGGCGAGTACTACAGCGCCAGCTTGCCATCTCCAAAATGGTACTTCAGGTTTGGACAGTGGAGCTTATGTAAGCATAGATTTCAGCAGATCAGATGGGCTGAAGTGTAACGCGAGAAAAGGTTTGTAACTTTAAAAGCACTTCCCTTTCATGCTTGCTTAACCATAGGAATTAGATTGTCTGCTTAGTGCTGTCTTCAGAATGGGGTAAATGCTTTTTATAATCTCCTGTGTTATTCTAGTACAACCAGTTTTGTTGTAGTGCAGCATCTGAACCGCTGAACAGCAGTGAAAGGGGATGTGGTTCTCGGCCTAAAGCATTTATGTGCCTCTTCTAGGCAGTCAGAGGTGTTATCAAACTGTCGTCTGCTTTTTTTTTTCTTTAATTCATTTTGCTAGCATAAGCATTAGTGGTATTTCATGTTGTGAGTTCTTGTCCTGAGGTTATGGTAGCTCTTTTCTTCACTTGTTTTGCTATTTTTCCCTTCTTATAACAAGATGACTCTTCATTTTTTTTTTCCTGAACTGAAATTTTTGTTATTTAAAAGCTCAAAATGGCTAAATTTGGTTTAGACCTCAAAATTTGAGGCTTAAATATATTTCTTGTTTCTTCTTAATGTAGTTGAAATACATAGTATAGCGTTTTTTTATGTGCAAATCTGCTCAGATTTATTTAGCTGAGTCTTATGTAAACAGAACTCATTTTTTCCCTTGAAGGTTTGGTGGCTGCTTTTGGGTTTTGGTCTCCACAGCATCTTTGTGTCCTCTGGAGAAGCCTGAGGACTTGGCTGACCAGTGTGGAGGGGGGCTCAGGCAGCTCACGGCCTTCACATTCACCACCTAGGGCTCAGCTGAGCTGTCACCTTTCCCTGGGATGTGCCTTTTGTGTAGCAGGAGAGGAATGCCGGTGGTTGAGGAAGAGCAGGCTCTGAGCAGTGTCTTCCAGGTCTGAAGCTTGGTGGGGGAGGCTGCTGCCTTTCAAGTTGTCAGTGGTCTGACCCAGCGGTAAGGTGATGCAGTTTGAAGTGTGCATAAAAATAAAGGTGTTGCAGGTGGGGAGAAAGAATATGGGGAAGAGGAGGGACACTCCTTTCATATGATAAGCTCTCATGGTGGGAGCAAAGCCAGTAATTAGTGGTGTCAGTGCATGTCTCCCGGCTGAGCGGCGGTGTGTGTGAGTGCTGTGCTGGAACTCTGCAAGAATAATCATTGCTTTGGTGCCAGTGACCCACTGAACTCCTTACAGTAATTCCCTCTCTGGTAGAAAACCATTTTTGTTGGAAATGATGTTTTCCTCTCTTTGCAAATGTACATTGTTGGATCCTGAGAGGAAATATTTAATCGTGGTTGGACATTGATACTTGTCTACTCTGTCCACAGATAAAGCAGTAAGGGGGCAGGCTGCTGCTGACTTTTATATTTTTAATGAACAGTCTTGAAGACTGGAAGGATTTTTTTTTTCTAGTTTTGTTTTAAAACTAAGTTTCTAAAGGTAGAAGGTATTGCAGGAGCTTAAAGTTGTGTAGCTTTTACTAGTGGAGAGTATAAGCCTGACTCAGCTCGCATGCCATTCAGAGTCTGGCAGCACTGCTTGGGGCTGCTCAGAAATGTGTGGTTTGCCTTAGTGGTTTTTTTCCTCTGCTTTCTTTTGTTGGTTGGAATCAAATTTAGAAGACGTTGAAAGTTGCCAGTCCAAGAAGTGCTCTCTTCCAAAGTCAGTCTTTCAGCACTTCAGAGATTTGTCTGCTAAATCTGCAGTCAGAGGCACACTGATTGCTGCAGCTAATTTCTGTTTGTTTTTTTTTTTTTTTTAAAACACCTCCAAAACCAGCAGAATTTTAAACTTGGTCTTATTCTCCTTATATGACTAAAATCTGTGTTATAAAGTAAATTTTTTTTGCATAATTAGGATGAAAAAAGAAAAATATGTTTTCCTTTCAGCTATATCGTAAATATCATTGAAAAATACTTTACAGGAGATACTGTGTTTAGAAATTGTGTTTATGATAAGCATTTTGCTTACTGTTGCTGCAGCAAAGTGTCTACGGCCCCCTGCTTGGGGTTTTTCCCTTCTCTATTGCAAGTTGCAGAGGAGCAAGAGGTATAACAGCTGCTGGCTTTTGTTGGGAATTGAAGTTTTCTGGAAATGAAATGCATTAAAAGGAGGCAAAACAGCTCTGTGTAAAAATCATGGGCTTTGCCAGGAAATCAAGCACCTTTATAGTCCTAATGAGAAACACAAAATTATACAAGGCCTAATAGTTTTCTGTGAAGGCAGTGTAAAATATTTCTGGTATATAGTAGGAGGGTAGGTGGGGTGTGGACACTTATCACTTGTAGGGGCTCATGAAGGGATGAACAGATTTTGGAATAGTCCAGGCTAAAAGCAGCTTGCCAGACTGTAAATTGGTGGTGTGTATCTGTTTCTCAGGAATGACTTAAAACTCTTGATTATAAGGATAGCTGTTTACTTTCACATGTGAAATCATGTCTCTGAGCTATAGCAAGCACAATTTTAGAAGTCTGTATTCTTTAAACAGTTTATTAGTTTCTGTGGTAATAAAGCTTTTATTTTAATATTTAAAAAGTTTTCTGTAATCCAGAAAAACATTTCCACATTCCAGTAAGTAGTGAAAATAAAGCTTCAGCCTCTTGTCTCCTGAAGAGGTATAGTGTGCCTTTAGGTAATTTATATTTTTAGTACTTTTGGAGACTTAGCAGAACTGTGTGCTGTCTTTCTTACTGTATCTCACTTTTTCAGTCTCTCTGCCTGAAGAAGTGCTCTGTGGCTAAATCCATTCTTAAGGAAAATATTTAGCAGATGTATTTACCCTTAACTTCCTAGAAAGGAGCTATCCCATCTGTATTAAATTCTGTCAGGTAGCGAACTTCATCTCTTCTCCTGGAACCATAGTTTTATTGGAAGGAAAACACTTCCCAGCTTTGGATTGTTTGCTTTTTGTTTTTGTGTGCTTAAATGGCATATTGTGTTCTGTGACTCAGCTATGTTCTGCAAACTGCCGAGGGTGGTGGAGTGATTTCCAATGCATCACTGCTCCCTCATTGTAATTCCCAAACTACTTTTGGTTCAGGTTCACTGATGTGAATCAAACTTCTTTTTTTCCCCTTCTCCATTCATGACCTGTATGGAGGAGGGGGAGAGCACAAACGTGGAATGGTAACTAGGCCTGACTTGTTATTAAACTTTTTTTAGGGGTTTAGGCAAAGCTGAGCTCAGGTTTTATGTTGATAATGATAATACGAATATAAGATACTGATTTTCAATGCTTGCAGTTTAAGGAGGTCATTAGCAAAACAATTTCATCATGAAGTTGTTACACAATATTGAAGCAAGTGGTTTGCAGTTTTGATTACATGAATCTGAGTCATGACATTTTGTGCTAGGAGTACAGAACACTAAAGCTACTTCAAACAGGGCTTAGCTAATGTATACCTTGTTATTGGACCTTGTAGAAACTAAGCAGGATAATGAGAATGGGCAGTAATAAAATGCATCATGAGTCCTGTATTATACAAGTTTCTTCAGTCTTAATTAGAAATATTATACCTACAGAGATACCCTGGACTCAAAAATCAGCTGTTTAGAGTAAATGTAATGTTCAGCTTAATAGCAGCTCGGCTATTTTACACCCACTCTTCAATCAAACCTGCTACTCTGTGATACTTACCTGGTATTCTATCACTATGCTATGGTATTATTAAGATGTTCTGTAAAGTGCAGGATTATAACATAGTTGTTCCTTACCTTTTTAATCTCTCCTGTGCTAGACTGGGTGAGAGTATACTTTGGGAAGCTGAGAGGAAGGAAAACAACAACAGCTGTAAAGCAAAACTTAGGATTTGGACAATTTGAAACATTTCTGGTAACTTGCATATTTCAAGTACAAAATCGTGAAGAATATAAGGAACAATATACGCTTTAAGAAATTCAGAAGCTGAAAGTTTTAGCTATTACTAATATAGTAAATTACAGTTTATGGACTATGAAGCAAATAACCACTCCTTTTGGGTTTCTAAGTAGTGGTTTTAAAGTTTGTTTCAAACTGAGGCTCTTCTGTATTGGCAGAATACTTAAGGCAGGGGCCATTTAAAAATAATTTGAAGAACTCTACTGCAGCACATCCAAATGCTGCTGTGTATCCTACATCTTTGAAGTAGTGCTGGGATAATAATTCTTTAAAAAACCCAAACAACTCAAACCATTTTAATCTTGCTGTAACAGATGCCACTTTAATAATATTGGGTAACTTGCAGCTATGCTTAAAAATACCCAAGGTAATTTCTTCTTGAGTAGTATGTGAGCTGCTGAAGGCAGAACAGATTTTTGCTGTGTGGCGTGGGAGTGAGTTAATTATGACATATTTGGCCAAGAATCAGTTCAATTTTACTTATACTTTGGTGAGAAAGTCTGAGACAAGAATGTTCCCCTGCCATTGAAAGAGAATGCTTACTTGGAGTCAGTGTTGAAATACTTCTGGAAATCAGCTTTCCAGACTTTAGATCCATAGTTGCAGCTGATGACATTTGTCTTTTTGGAAGTCTGAAACCTTTCACTTATAGTTGTCCAGTAGGTGAAAGCATTGGCTGCAGGATGCAGGGAGGTCTGGGAGTAATCCAGCATGGGTTCACCATGCTTTTTATGGTTGTTTTTGGGTTTGTTTTGTTTTTTATTTTAAAGTCTTTTGTTGAAATCTTAAATGCATTATTGCCCTTTTACTCTTCTCTCTACAACTTCACATTTTCCCCTCCTCCCTTGATGTCTGAGGGCCCCTTGTTCCCCTGTTGCTGGGGCAGCAGGTTGGAGTTGCAGAGGGTGGGCAGCGCTGTTTGGTCTTTCCAGAGGCTATATTCCAGCATGTGATTACTGGGCTGGTTTGTCACTGGGTATTTCTTTGGGGTTTTTGTATGTCCAGTGGTATGTTAGCAGTAGGTAGAGTTTGGGTTTGCTTTTCTCTGCGTATGGTCTTTTTTTTATGAAAGGATCTTTAATACATTTTCGTCATTTTGATTGCTCGGGGGAGGATTTATACCTTGAGGTTTTGGGTGGTACTAAAAAGAGCTTATAGTACTGTGTTGTACCTTGGTGTGTGTGTGTGCTCTGTTTGTGGATCTGTGGTGCTCCCAAAACCATGCTGAATTCTCTTGATTGCGCTAACAAGTTTGTTTTTCTGAGCTGGAGAAGGAAACAAACTCCAGAGTTCTGTTTTAGGTACTGTTGTGATCAAACGTGGCATTCTTCAGCTCAAAGGAAAATGGAATGATAAAACTGGAAGGCAGGTGTGAGAGAGTCAAACTCTCTGGAACCTGGGGATGTACTATTACTGCTTGTTTTCTCTTAAAAATGGGCTACTGTCTTACAACACAACCTTAAATGGTGTGTAATGACTTGGCTGGAGAGCTGTTTGGTGGTCCACCCTGAAAATTTGCTGTTTAATTTTTTTCAGTTTACGTTCTAAATATTCTCAACAATCCTCTGAGAATACAAGTTGCACAAGTTGCACTGTTGTCTTGCAGGTTTAGGCAGTGACAAGGGAAAAATGGAGAAGTGTGTTCCAGTTTTAATCAAGCCCTGCAACTCTGTGAAGGTCACTCAAGCTTAGGGATGGGTTATGATTTACTTGAGAGGCAGAGAAGGGATTTCTGACATACTTGAGGGCAGTGGGAAGACAAAGGTAAATGAGCCTGACTCATCAAAGGCATTTCAGAGGTGTTGCTGAGTATCTTATCTAAATGATCTTGAACATATATAAGTGTTTGGATTTGTGGAGATTTTGCTTCAGGTGTAGCATTACCCCAGGAGCAACAGTGTAGGCTTAGCAAGAATTTTCTGCCCTCTTCAAGTCATGAGCTGTATCTTGAGGGCCAGAAGTTGCTTATTTCCAGACATTATTTTTCTATTGATTTAAATCTATGGTTGGATGCAAACCATTGAGACTGCACCTGTGTGTATACATGTGTTTTGTGTGCCAGTGACTCGTGAGTTAACTGTGAAGTCCAATCTTCTTTATTCTTCCAAGAAGAGAGGGTTTTTGAAAGAAGTGGCTTATACTGAAATTACTATAGTTAAGATTTGGCTGTAATTCCAAGGTAAAGATACAACTTAATGTGACTCAAGAAAACAGAAAACTTTGATAAATTACTACTAAAGGTAATTAGGGGTTGTATTCACTGCATAGCATATGTATGTTATGAACTTCTATAAATACCAAGCTGAATTATTATTTAGGGCATAAATAGATAAGAATAGTACTTCCTTTTTGCTAGGGTATGAAAGGCTAATAAATATGCTGCCTACTTGGAGGAAGGTTCCCTTTTTAGTAGAACAGAATTTTGCAGAAAGACTGAGAATATCAAAATGCCTTTTTCTTTCTTCTGAAAATTATAGGAAGTAATATCAAAAGGGCTGCAAAAAAACCTATTAAAATTGGTTTCTGAATTTATTGAGGCACTGTTGAGGGATACTGTCCTTCCACAGGGAATAGTGTGATTCTGTTCCTGTACTCATGCTGACCCAGTTTGCTTTATTGTTTAGGTTCTTGCTGACCAGATGAATTAGCCATGTAACTTTTTTTTCCTGCTGGGTAGCCTGAACCTGAATTATTTTTTGGGAACTAGTGCAACTAGTGCTTCTTGTTACCCAGGTCTCTTAGGCTAGCAGGAGTTTGGGAAGTTCTTAGTGACAGTGAAGCAGATGTTGTATCATTGATAAATATGTCCTGATTGCATACTAGCCCAAGCAGAGCTTTTCTTGTGAGCCATGGGATAGGTCATTTGTATGAAACCCCTGTTTAAGCTATTGACAAGCACTGGTGTTTCTGTTTCCTGTATGGAATTATTTTGAATCTTAAGTTAATCTGTTAGAACAATTTGTAAGCTCTTTGCTTTTCCAGTAGTACCTTGCTCTGTAACATTTGTTTTTTTGTTTGAAATTTTGTGTGAAATGCTTTGGGAGGCCTTTTTTTGTCCGTGTTTCGCTGTGTGATGTTTTTTGGGGTGGGTGGGATTTGTATTTAAGTGTTTGTAGAACAAGATGTTTTTAAATTGCAGATTGTCATGAACAGGAAATCAGTTAGAAGTGAGCTGAAAAAATGAACAGATTTGATCTTGAGGTCATTCAGACATTATTACAACAGTCTGTTAATGAAAGCATGTAGCTCCAGACAGGATCTCTCCAGACAGGATCTCTACTTGTGGAACCTGAACAGGTAGACAGGATGGAGGTCCCCATATGGTGCCACAAATGTAAATGTGTTGATCCCTCTCCTAAGGAGCTTACAATTTAAAGATGAAACTAAAGAGATGGATGAAACCTAATGTGCTGGGGTGGAGAGTAAGATAGAGATCAAGGCTGCTGCTATTGGCAGAGTCCAGATAAGAGCCTGGAAGAGATAAAAGGCTGCTGAGAGTGGTTGTAGGAGAGGAAGCTGGTGTAGGGACTTGGAAGGGTATGCACATGGCAGGGAGCAAGGGAAGGTAGTGTTGTAATGGTTTAGATGACTTGAAAAGGATGAGGTGAATGTCAGAACACTGGCCAGGATATTAATCTTGGTAAGAGGAATGTGGGCCAACATGTATCTCTGAGTTAGGAACATGTCCCAGTGTTTACTTCTCCCTTTTAGATGTGGAATGTGATTTTTTTTTTTTTTTTTTTCTGTTTTTATTTTTTCCTTTCTGTAAGTTAATTTTCCTGCAGACCTGTGGCTGGTAGATTTGGTATGAGCAGGAATGCATACCAAAACACAGGATCACCCTGTGCAGCATCCTTGGGCAGTATATGTGGTGTGGACTGGGACCTCTGTTCTTGGTGAGACTTTGCTCCAGAAGCAGCCAAGCTGGTGGAACTGCCTTGGCATTACTTCTGGCTCGTTCTTGGGGTTTTTTTTTTTAGGTGGCATCTCTGAGTTTCAGGCAGTCTTCTAGCATTGGAGAGAAGGCACAGTGGGGCTTGGAAGATAGTCACCTTTAGGATTTATAACCAATGCCCCAGAGCATTTAGAGCCCATCTCTAGGTGGGGAGATCTGCATGGGACCTGCTCATTGCTGCTGCAGTGCTGTCAGCTGCAGGAGTGATGCCTGTGGAGGCTGGAGTGCAGCACAGTCACTTTCACTGGAGAAAGTGACTTTATTTCTGTGTCTGTAGATCAGGTTGAACAGATGCTGCAGTGGTTTTGGGTAAATCTGGAAGTGGTGGCAGCATCAAGGCTTGATGGTTGAGGGCATGAGTGATTGAAATATTAATGTTGACATGTTCCACAAGGTAGACCCTAAACAAGAGCTGGACACTGTTAATTAAATGTTGTCTGTGTTTTGAGTCTGTTTAACTCTGTCCTTGTCAGCTCCCAAACTGCTCCTGGAAGCTGAAAGTGCAATCCTTGGCTCTTGGGCATGTCCTGAGGCTTGAGAAGATGTCGCTTCACACATGCGGTCCTATCTGAACCTTTCTTTTTCTCTCCTGTGTGAGCCAGGCTTTGGGGTATCCTAATATTAATGGAGAGTCAATTATGTAATAATTAGGAAATGTAAAAAATTGATGCATGCCACTGCTATGTATGATAGCAAAGATATATTTATTTTTCTATGCAGGCACACATGAGCCTGCACAGGTGTGTAACTGTGTAGGTACTTGGCTGTGTAGTAACTTTTTGCCTTTGACAGTCACTTATGGCACTAGAGGTGAAAGAAGAAGGTAGTGCTGAATGCTTGCAGGTGTTGAAGTCTAAAGTGGTTGAGAAGAGGGAAGGGATGAATTACAACAGGTGAAACTTCATGTAAAAAGGAAATTTTTGGGAAAGGTGGTTTGAAAGGTGGGGAGCTGTTTCATTAGTCATGAGTGACCCTGCCCTTTCTCTTGGTTGTGTTCCTAAGAGCAGTTTGGCTCACTCAAGCCCCAGACCTGTGCCTGCAAGCAGACACTACCCAGCAGAGGAAGAGCAGGACAGGTGTGTATAATGCCTCCCACAAACATACACCCAAGCCTCTGATTTTCTTTTTATTTTTTTTTTCAGCTTGGGGGATTTCTTGAGCCCAATGTTGTTTGTCTGTTTTATAATTCAAGTCTGTTTTATAATTCTTTAATCCAAGTACTTTTCCAGTCTCTCTCTGATCCTGTGTAAACTCCTTGTATCCACAGCAGCCCACAATCCATCAGGACATGCTGCCTGTAGACCTCTGTGCATTTTGGACCCTGCTCTGTACCAGCTTAGTTTGGCAGCCTCTGGTTTGTGTAGTGGAAGAGATAAGAAATCTTATCTTTTTTCTCCAGGCCACTTAGGATTGTGTAGATGCTGTGCCCTTCTCCGCCTTACGCTTGTCCGGTGTGTTGTACCACATGCAGTGTGGAGCTGTGGTGTAATCTGGGCTTTTAAAATTTCCTGTTAATGTCCCAGTTCTTCTCTGCAGGCTGAAGAGTTCTTGTTACCAGTCTGTTCCTCACTGGAAAGCTGTGTCACACCTTGCAGGAGTTTTCTCTGCACTCCTGAAACTTCCCAAGTATTCCAAGTCCTTTCTGGATGCAGGAAGCAGGGCTGTATGTACAGAGGTGTTTGCTGTGGTTGTTTTCTCTCCTGTTTGTTTCCAAACAGTTCATAATGCCCACTTTGCAGCAAGAGCACAGACAGGAAATATTCCTCCCTGTTGGCACTGAGGGCTCCTGACCTTTGTCATGGGAGCAGAGGGAATTGCAGCAGGTGGTATTCTCAGAAGCCACACAAACAACTTTGTTTTTTTTTGGCTAAAATTTACCCATATTTTCTGTGGTTCAGGTCAGGTGCAGTAACTCACACACTTGCTGTGAGAATGCTTTTTCAAAAGCAAAACCTTATTTTTGATTCTTCTGCAACATGAAAATCTGAAGTTTTGAACTATGTATTTTGAGGTGGAGAAGAGTTAATTTTTAGTGTTGTTGTGTTATATTGTAATAATAATTTAGTTTAAAACTACCAAAAAAACCCCTCAAAAAAAATTCCAACAAATTCTTGTCAAGTTGTCCTGTGAAATTTGAGTTGGTATTAGACCTCTGCCAAAACTGCAGGCAAGTTTACTAATTCTAGGAATAGTATCAGCAAGAAGAGATGACATTAGGGAGTGCACATATGGCCTTCCTAGAAACAACCCTGCTGTTTATTCCAACAGGAAAAAAAGCCCCTGGTGCAAGAGATAATTTCTACTCGAAATACCTTATCTGAAAGCATGGGAGAGGTTTTTAGCTCATGAAATTGCTGAGCACTGATAGTAGCAAAACCATGTTTTGAATGAACAATTCTGGGATATTGTTACCAGTTGCTGTGTTTAAGTAGTTTACCCAGTGAAAAGTGGGTCATGCAACAGGGTTTTTTTTTTACCAAATCTTGCTTTTTTTTTGCTTGTGGAAAGTCAGTAAAATTATAGGTTCAACATATATTAGTTAGCTGATTTTGAGCATCATTAGTCTGTTTTTGGATGAAGAAAGTACATGGAGTATGTGCTTGGTGGTCAGCAGGTTGTTGAACACCTTGCCAAATCAGGATGTCTGTGTGTCAGGACCTTGTTTGGGTCACCCAGGCACCATAACTGCATGTGTGAGGGATGCAGAAGTGGGTCAGGTTTTGATTTGTATTTGTAGACTTGGTGTCTGCCAGGTGCAACTTAAGAAATTCAGCTTTTCTCAACTAACACTGCTTGCCTCTAGCAAGGTCTAGAGCTGTGCCATTAAAATGAGAATTCCAAGAAATAGGACAATGGCATGGGATAGTATCTGTGTATTTGGTAAAATTCAGAGCAAAAGAAAAATTTTCATTAATTTGTGAAGAATATGTTTGGGCAAACGAGCCTTCCCCAGCCGGTCTGCCATGGGGAGGGCTCCATGTGGAACTCTCTGCTGTGCTCCTGCCCTAGCCTGGCTGCTGAACAAAATACTTTTGGATGCCACATTGTGTCCTGAGGTTGTGCTGGGTTTAGTGCTTTCCTGAACAACAGGAATATTGTGTGGCTGTGTGCACAAAACGTCTAGGGCTGCTCTGCTGCTTTTGATCTGCATAAATCAGATTAATTCTGATTTCCCCCTAACCTGAAGTTCAGGAAATGGAGAACTTCAGCAGTGTTCTCCAGAAAGCATTAAGCTGTCTTAGTCTTTGACATGGAGATTTTAATAATTTAATTATCTTAAATTAATATCTTCTGTAAGCAAAGCTTTTATCCTTTTAGGAATCAATTGCAGAATTATGTCAGTAAAAGCCTTTCCTGTAAAAACAGGTATTATTTAGAATGGATTTCTTTGAGAGAATTAGGGTATGTCTGCTGTGTTCTCAGAACCTCTCAGTATGTTTCAAAGTGTCCTGACTTGTATGGCCTTGATAATTCAGATGCAGGAAATGAAGTGTAAATTTGGTATATTCTCATCTCATACGTTTTCAAGTGGAACACATTGGGTTTGCATCTAATGAATTACAGCTGATTTATACCTCTGCCCCTAATTTTTATAAAGCTATGTGATTTTTGCATAGAAGACTTGCAGAGTGCTTTCTCAGTGTGTTCCTTAATGTTAAATAAAACATCTTTCAGCAGTGCTGCCATCCTGTTTTAAATATTTGCCCCTTAGTTCCTCTTCTGCCTTGTGATCTTTTTCCTCTGATTGTTCCTCAACAAAATTCAGACAGCTGCAAGTAGTTTTATAATCTGATCCCATCTTAAGCTGATGAATTGAAATGGAATTGTGTAATGAAGAGAACGTCGCTTCAATTTTCTAAACTTTGCTCATATATTTTGCGAGACGAACTTGGAAAATGTTTGGATGCTGTCTAGACTTGTTTTCCGTATTAAACATTAATAAGAAGTTGAATTTGTATTGTTGTCAATAGTCTGAAGCAGCAGGGCTCAATTTTGAATAAAGGCTGAAGCTTTTGTGGAAAATCTGTTAATAGAGCTGAAGTTTGGATAGAAAAGCCCAGTGTAGGGTGCAATGCTATGAAAACTACTTAGAGTAGTGTATTTCTGGGCTGCCTTGAGAGGTTTTTTGTAGAGGTTTTTTTGCTGCTTGTTTGTTGTCATGATCAGTTATCAGATTTTGTGGTTTTTTTTTTTTAGACTGTGTAGATTTTCTTAGAAGACCTTGTGACAGTCGAGGAACAGCTTTGTTTTTACACTGCAAGCAAAAGTTCTGTCTGATCTGGCCACAAAGCTTTATTTGGTGGCATTTTTTTTGAGAACTCCAGGAGAATGCTGGATTACTCAGTGAGAATGTACCTCTTGTCTCTGCTAGTTCACATCACATAAAATTTGTTTACCTTATAGAAGAGTTTCTTTATCCTTTTTTCTGACAGCTTCCTTTACTGTTCAGTTAGTGCTGAGTTAAATCCATTCATGTGGGATCTGGTATGAAGTGTTAATCTGGTTTTTATTGTTGATCAGCAATTCTCATATCTGTACTGTTAACGTAGGAAATTGATGTCTAAGGAATCTTACATTATGAGACTGAAATAAGTATTCAGCTTCACAGAAGCACTGCTGTTTTCTTCAAGCACTGCATGGCCTCATTAAAGTTCCTTCACCAACTGGTTAATGAAAAAATGGAAGCAGTTCAGGTGTGGGAGAGAAGAACCATCAAGAAGCTTAATGTGCAAGTTCTTTTGCAACCTCTCAAAATAAGGCCACGTCCCTTCGAAAGGATCCTTCTGGTAGGGGCCACAGAGGTGGGAATCCAGGTGTCAGCAGCACAACACACACTGGCCTTGTTCTCACATTAAACCCATTTTACACCTCTTCTGATGAACAGCTTCTCTTGATAAACCTCCCTGGTGCCCAGGTGACCCCGAGGTGCTGCTCGCCCCTGTGGGCAGTGGGAGCAGTGACGTGTGAGCCTCAGTGAGGGGGTGCTGTGACCCAGCCCAGCTCCAGGGATGGGGGGGGTTGGGAATGGTGCCAGGGCTCATGACTGTGACTGCACAGCTGCCTTGGGCTGGGCTGCAGACCCCACTCACCCCTGGATGCAGACTCCACTGGTGGTGGCATGGGATTTCTGTGATGCTGGAGGTTCCTGCTGGGTGACCTGTGGGCCTTTGGCTGCAGCACAAATGGACTCCTGAGGTGGCCCTCGAGAATGGTGGTGGACAGCAGCACTTTGCAGGAGGGATCTTGCAAGACTTCGGTCTCCTTTTAGATTTCAGATGAAATATTTTTCTTTTATGTGGTCAAGTTTCACAAGTTGCTCTTAGCCTTTTCTGTCTGAGAAAAGATACATGATATATGTGATATGTACGATATATGTGTCCATATATACATATACACCTATATGTGTATGTGTGTGTATATATATATATATATATTTACTTGATACTTTCATACTGAAAAAGTGCTGATGACTCAGGACACCAGCCAGCTGTACTGCTTCAGCTGCAATATTGCAGTTTCCAGCTTTAATAAGGGGATTAGAGAAGTGTTGACAACCAATAGCTCCATGTATGAAAGACTCAAGGCTTTATGGACTGACATCAGCTTGTAGGTAATGTTTATGTGAAACTCGCTTATGTTTTTTTACAGTTCACACAATTCTGCTTTACCTTAAAAATAGAGAATAAACATGTTGAGGTGTAGTTTATAATCATGGAGGCAGGAAATTAATGAGCTCTTGTTTAGGATGTGCAGAGTTTTGGGAAGGGGAGATACTGCAGGGAGGTCCCAGGGTTTCTTCTGGTTTCTTATAAATTAATATGTGCTGTTTAGGGTTCTGCCCAGAGTTACTTGATGCTCTTGCTTTAGAATTGGTTGCCATACTGCTGTCTGAATACATCAGGCTGCTTCAGAGAATTAAACTTAGGATTTAAGCAGGCTTGGGTTTTTTTTGCTCTTAAGCCCTTTCCCTTCCCCTCCAAATACCTTAAATGCAATTTGGCATTAGTTTATGAAAATTTTCAACACATTTGAGGTGTAAATACTGAGTTCTGCCATATGGGATTGTCTGATTCAAGCAACTGGGCCTTTGCTCTTCAAAATGTTTTCAGGATGTGCTTGGAGAGATTAGAATAACTTGTCAAACAGCTTTCAGGTGTGTCTTGTGTGTAAGGCGTGGAGGAAAAATGTCCTGACAAAAGCAGAGACGGTTTTTGAAGTTCCTTTTATGTAAGCTCACAGGTCCACAGCAAGGAAGGGTGGGGGGTTGCTGGTAAAGTTAATTTTTATTGAGTATAAGTTTAATATAGAAGCTTTAACTGTTTTAATGTTTGACTTGCATGCATCACTGAGGTGTGATTCATTGCAAACTGTGGTGCATATTTTCATTCTTTGGTCTCACAACAAAACAATATTTTTCTAAAGAGGAAAATTATTTCAGAAATAATAGCTTCAATTGCCTTTTGTGAAAACAAAGCCATTGCTGACCACGTCATGCTCTGTGACTACCAAGGAATAGCTTTTTGTAGTGATCTTATGATGTCTGTGAAATAACACAAATGAGAGATTCTCAAGTTGTGGGTTTATTTTTGCTGTTTCTTCCTTTAATTGAGGAAAACTAAGTTGCTGTATTTTTGAAATCACTGAAATATTTGAAAAGTGAAACACAGCAACCTGGACCTTGGTGAGGGCTGTGTAGGATTAAAAGGGAGTTTCTCCTGAAGTGGAAGGACCCCTCTATACTTCCATGCTGCTGCCAGCCCTGCCATTGCCTTTGCCTCTCTGTCTCTGGAGCCATGGGCAGCCTTTGCTGAGTGCTGGGATGGGGCAGGGCTGCTCAGCTGAGCTTTGGTATTTTTTCTATTTTTTTTTAGCTTTCTTATTTCTTTCGGAGGGAAAGTACTTTTAGCTGGACAGAAGTCAGAATTTCTTTAGCACAGGGTGGAGTTTGTGTGTGCATACCTCATGATTGGTTTGTAAGTAAACATACAGGTTTGCATTATTACACATAATGCTTGTTCTTTACATGGTCATCTTTTCTTTAGCATATCCTTGGAGTAGAGGCAAGGAAGAGCTATGAGATCTTCAGCAGTGAGATGTAGCTGATGTCCTTGTGACCCACCAGAAGAGCATGGGCAGGATTAAGCCCCGAAACCCCTTCCTCTGTCCCAGGGGCCTGTGCTGCCATTGGTGTGCTGTGCCATTGCTGTGTAATGAAGTGTTCCCATATTGCAGCTCAGGCAGCTCCCAGAACAGGGAGAGAGCTGGCACTGTGTGGCTTTGAGGGAAAAAGTAGCTGATATTTCTGTATCTCTTTTTTACTTAAGCCTAAACCTAAACCTCTTGCACTCATTGTTTCTCAATGAGAGCAACTGGCTGTATCCTTCTTCACTGTACTGCAAGGAAACATCCTGCAGGTATGTACCTCAAACCTTGCAGAGAAGGTGAGCACTGACACCTGCCTGGCAGAGGACATATATATATATATGTGTCCTCAGTCTTGGCTGAGGACAGAAATGGTGGAAGAGGACAGTCTGTCTCAGCTGGGAGAGTGTGATTCACTGGCTGGGTTGGCAGTAGCCCTCCAGACTGAAAATCGGTGTTCATGTTGGCTCACCTGGGAGCAGAAGGGCTTCTGTAGAGAGCTGGAAAGCTGGACTTTTTATATGTTCCTCATTTGTGTTTGTGCAACTGCAGAAAGCATTTGCATGCCCTTCATCACTTTGTCTTCCATGTCAGGAAACTCCTGAGTTGCTCTCACCTTGGGATGTGCATGGTTAATTGCAGGGTAATACTGTGCTTTGAGGGCAGACTCCCTCCTGTTTTCATTGCTGCCTCGTCACCCATCTGTACCTTCCTGCAATACAAGAGTATATTTTTTGCCCCTCATTTTAGCAAGCACTTGGACTTCTGCCTTTTCCAGTCAGTTTGGAGCCCTTGAGGGGAGCTGGAGCTGGCTGGAGCTGTGTGCTTTTGTACTTGGGGGTTGCCTTTCAGTGAGACTTTCTTCAAAAAGAGACAAGTGTACTGTCAGGTGTTTCTGATTATAACTAAACAAAGCTTTTTCCTGAAAAGCTGAGGACAGGGCACGCAGCTGTCATGACTTGCTGCTCCTTGCTTGGAGCAGGCAGTGCAGGAGCGCTGGTGTTGCAGCTGTGCCCTGCTGGGAGAGGGAGCGTTGGCCGCGGGGTCTGTCACACCTGTGAGGCACCGCTGGGGCTCTCTGCGCTGCGCAGCCTCGCAGGGCAGTGGCCACGGTGCGGTGGGAGCTCCGAGCCTTGGGCTGTCCCCAGCACGGGCTGGCAGCATGAGCTGGCTGCTGCCCCAGTTCCTGTCCCATGTACACGTGTCATTCTGGCTGCAGTGGCTCTTCAGTGCTTGCTTCAGACTCCATCGTTCTTCCTTCCCTCAGGATCTCTGAAGGGTTGGCAGCTGGGAGTGTCCCCTCCCTCCACGGAGGACCTGCGTTCTGCAGTCAGCAGCTCTCACTCCTGCAGTGGATAAGCTCCATGTGTTCTCCCTAGCAAACATTTTTTTCTGATATAACTTGCACCTGAAATGTCACTGACTTTTTTTTTTCCCCCCCTCCTTTCTAGACTGATTGCATTGCCATGGAAACCATTGTTGGAAGAGAAGACTTTTCTGCTGGTAACTCCAGAAACTGTGTGGTGCTTTTGGAAGCAAAGCTCAGCTCCAGCCGGCTACTTTCATTTCCACCAGCACGGATATAGACACACATCCTTTTCATTATTTTTTTTCATAGACATCAGCTCTCTACAATTGAATTAATTTGAATTGACGTTTTTTCATAGCTGTGCTTTGGTGATGGAATTTGGTCTTTCATGTCATATCTATTTGGGAGGCAGTGTGAATGCTAATAGGAGATTCCCTGTATGTCCCTTTCTTCTTCCTGCCTCTCTTGTTAATTTTTTTAAAAAATTCATATTCTGAGAAGTCAAAGCTGGTTTCTGATTGTCTGTTTAACATGGGTTTTACTTCTCTGGTACATTAACAAGTGGTTAGCTTAAAACATATATTGCTTAGAAATACTTTGGCAGTTCAGGATTTTTCCAGGTGACTGGGCAGAAGGAGGGAGGGAGAGGTGCACATTAGCTTGAGGGGTGAACCCATGGGACTGGATGGGTCTGGGGAAAAGAGACCTCTTCTGCCTTTTTTTTTTTTTTTTTTTAAGGTTTTGCTTTTATGGTACAAGAGGTATTTCTTGAGCATAGGCTAGAGGCTTTTCAGTCGAGTGTCTGTCAGAGCTTAAACGGAAATTTTTTTTGCTCAGAATTTTGGTATGTACAAAGTAGGATTAATGGGCTGGTTGTTTTGTAGATTGTTTTTGTTCTTGTTTATAAATATGAATTGTGTAAAATGAGGTTTTTGTTCATGGATTCGAATGGAGAACTGCGGAGTCGTATCCAATGTTTGTGACTTCTGCATTAGACTTGTCAGCTGTAGCTTTTTAAAGGGAAACCACCCTAATTGGTCTTACTTTCAACCAAAGTCCCACTTTTAATTTGGGACTATTTTTGTTCTTTCTTTCTGGCATAATGGGGGAATAAAATAAAATGTTGGCTCATCGATTGTCTTTATCCCACTGACAGAAATGTGAACAATGACTATTTGACATTTTTTAAAATAAGCCCTGATTTTTCTACAATTTAAGTGCTTTACTCTTGTACTGATTTTTTTTTTTTTTGTTGAAATGAGTTTAGCTTTTTAACACTGCTATGAACTTAAAAGAGCATGACACTAGTCATTGGTACATGCAATGGATTATAAAAGGCACTGACGATTGCTAAAGGGTTTCAAAGTGGTACACAAATCCTCATGCTGTACTGCACCACACAGCTGGGAATCCTCTACATGTATATTGTACAATAGATGTGCCAGGCTGCCTCACCTCCAAAAGACAACCTTTAGATTGCTGGTACAGTTTGTGTAACAAATCAGACACTGTCAGCTTGGATTGTTCAGTGATGTGTACCAGATCTATTTCTGAGTAGTAATGAAATGTACATGTCACTAAAATACGAGGTGACTGTTTTGGGTTTTTTTTAGGAAACATGGTACCAGTTTACACAGTGTCTAGTGACAGGAAAAACTGTTGCTACAGGGTTTAAAAGCACAGACCTGTTTTTGATTCTGGAAGAGAAGTTTCAGTTGGTACAATTACTTGCTGCTAAACATACAGGAATTAAAAACATGACCACTCTTACAGACCATGATACTGTCTTGCCATATAGCTGTTGGTTGGTCTCATAAATGAATAATGCAATACGTCGACAGCTTTTTATAAAGCTTTACATCTTTTCTAAGAAATCAGAATTTGGTAAAGATAGTTCTAAACATTTAATGTGAAAGGAAAAGGTTGTTTTGAAGAAATTTGTTACATACTTATTTCATATTAGAGTCCCTGAGGCTGCCATTGTACAATATACAGCACTGATTTAATACATGCTGAATAAATAAGTAAATGGGTAACCTCAAGTATAGTGGTACAAATACTAATAGGTACGGCATAATAAATATGCAATCTTTTTGAATCTCTTAGTTTACAGCAACTAATTTATTCAGTATTGTGCTGGAAGAACATTTTCAGATGATGTAAAACATATCACTATATATACTACCTTCCAGCTACCCGTTTATGCTGCTGTATAGTACGAAAATACCAATGATAGAACAATGTTTGTCCTGTAAATTTAATTTGATATTGGACAGTTATTGTCTGTACAAACTAAAACATATATGGTTGAAACTGTTCATTATATTTGCTATTTCTGCTCCACAGATCTGTTTTAAAGTTGGGCTGATTGATCTGGCTTTGTCTTCCATTGTAAATATTGTTCTGTTGTTTTCTTTGTAAAACACATCGCGTTTGCGGTTTTGGGAGACTGGCTTGAAGCTCTGTATAGTGTTTATATTTATCTGACTTGGCTTTCCATAGAGCTACTTGCAGTAAATACGTGTTCATGTAGCTCCGTGTCTGGGTTTTATTTTTAAACAAACTTTTGGGTTTTTCTGTCAGACCTCCTGCTGCGGCTGCTTCTCCTGAAAGTGGTTTTGTCACCCTGTATCCCTGAAGTTTTGGAGAACTTTTAGCACTATTTCAGAGTAGTGATTCCCCATCTCTTCAGTTTTCTTTGCCTTTCCACTTACTTTAGAAGGTAAGATACAGAAAAACGCCCAGAAGTTTTCTTTGCCACGGATTCATAGTGCCTGTAAACAATTACGCTTTGGAATAAAAACAACAACAAATATATGTATATGTATAAAATCTGTTCCCAGTACGTTTTCTGCTTTAAATGTAGAAGGCATGAACAAAAAATTGCCACAAACTTTGTCCATGACTGCATAGGGAAGTCTCATGATCAAAAAGTACTAGTCCTCAAATTTTTAGCAGTGTGTTATCAAATAGGGGCCTGACTTTAGGGCAGGAGGGAAGAGGTGTGTTTTGGTATCTTTTGCAGTGACATTTTGGTTTTAAATATACAATAAATGGGTCTCAGTATGTGAAATCCAAACACAAATAGATAATCTCATCACTTCAAGTAATGCACCTACCTGTAAAAACAACTGAAGTCAGAAAATACCAACAAAAGGTAGTGCCTTTTCAGATTCCTGACTGACATGAAGGATATGGTGAATAATTTTCTATAGAAAGAGGCTTTTATCCACAGATGGGAATGTATATTATCTCCATAAATGTGGATGATTACTGTGAAGTATGTTGGATGAGACCTTTCTTTAAAATTACCCGAATTAATTCTTACCCTGTTACTCAGAATAGTACATTGAAACAACTCCCTGGAAAGGTCAACTTTGCTGTAAGAATAGGGATTTCCTCAAATAAACCAGTCCTTTTCTTAGGGCCCCTTTGCATAGTGTGGAGCCTGTATTGGGAGGGAAAAGAGAAGAAGGCTGCTCAGCCACAGCAAAAAGAGCCCTACCAGCAGTGCAAACAAACAGTGACAGTTATCCAAACTCTGTCCCGACTGTTGTGACAGTATCACAGCAAGTGCTGCAAACTGCCTTTGAGACTGGATTTGAAATGGGCCAACTGCTGGAGGGTTGTGGTGTTTTTTATGTGGGGAGACACAATTTTGCACTGATTTTTCAAGCCCCTTTGGGCGCCTGAGCTCTCTTGCATCTAAAGGATAGTGAAAGCTCTCAGCTAAAGCCAAAAGGAAAGATAGACTTCCTGACTGAATCCAAAGACAGGCACTAGAACACATCTTAAAAAGTCTTTGGAAATGTATTGCCCAATTCTCATGGCCTGTGCATCTCCCTGAGCTCTGTGGTATTGGAAATAACCAAATACTGGGGAGTCAGTGATTCACAGCACTGGAAGAAGGACCTTGTTAGAGGTACCAGGTATCAATACAATCTGTATTACATTGTTTTATTATCCCTGCATCCTCTTTTGGCTGTAACAATAGTGTTTCCTCAAATACATATACATATACATATGTGTATATATATATATATATA
>VYZP01016164.1:17605-85633 GCA_013400635.1 Hypocryptadius cinnamomeus | reverse complement strand
TTGGCCCCTCTGCCCCCCGGCTCCCCACAGTATCCCTTTTCCCCCGTGTCACCCTTTTCTCCCTTGTCCCCCTGTTCTCCGCCCGCTCCCGGCTCTCCGGGTTCCCCCCTGTCCCCTTTGTCTCCTTTGGTGCCGTTGTCACAGGTGTCCCCTTTAGCCCCCTTCTGTCCCTTCAGTCCAGGGAAGCCGTAGCTGCCCTTATTGCCTTTGGCTCCAGCTTCACCTGGGGGGAAAAAAGAAGATTAAAACCAATAAAAAAGAAGATTAAAACCATTGGATTGCTCTGGAGATGGAAGGGCCGTCCAAAGAGGTTGGTCCTTCCATGCTGTTGTAAAACCCAGAGCAGAGGGAAAGGTCAGAGCAATCCTGGGTTTTCCAGACCTACCTTGCAGCCCAGGTTTCCCTGGATAACCGGGGCTTCCACTCACTCCTCGTTCCCCTTGCTCCCCTTTTCCTCCTAGGACATTCCAGCATTGATTAATTAATTAGTTAATTGGTGTCGGTGCGTGCAGCACAGCAAAGACCACACCCCGCTGGGGCTGTCCATGTGTGTCTCTCACTTGAATTAATAAAACAGACGTGAGCAAGGTGGGTTTTGAGGAAACACCTTCAGGAGCCTCAGCTGGATCCCACAGCCCCCAGCACCACCTCACTGCCAGATTTCTGCCCCTCTGCGAGGCAGCTGCTGCTGTTTAATGGAAGATGGAGAAGGTGACAGCTCTGATCCCTCATTCCAGGCTGGCCAAAAAGCTTTTTCCAGGAGTAAATCACTCCCTAAGGAGCTGCAGGGATTGACAGCACCAGACTCTGCTGCTGGGACCCCGGGTGATTCTCCAGAGGGAGCAGCAGGATCCTACCAGGATAAAGCTGCTCCAGGCCCCAGACAAAGGGCAGAGTTTCCTTTCAGGAATACTGATGGATAATGACTGCTCAGCATCTTAACTGAAGTTCTTTTGCCTGAGATATTGAAATTGAAATGCAGATTTTACCCCTGCACACAACTTCCATGGTGGCTTTTTTCTACTTCTGTCCTTTATCCAAAGCAAACTGAACCCTGATTTTGAACTCCTGTTCAGAACAAGAATTTCTGAGTGAGATCTTTATGAGCAGCTGCTCCTATTCCACCTGAACAAACACTGCCACCACCTGAGTTCCTGTCCCTGCACTGATGCCAGCTAAACCTCTCCAGGGCTCAGTCCCTAGCAGCAATCTTCTTTTGCTTTGAAAAATACGGAGTTTTTAAATAATTTTCGTGGTATTTTATGAGGACAGCAGCATTTTCCATTAGTCTGGTTTACCTCTTTCTCCTTTAGAGCCTTTTGGACCTTGAGGGCCAGAAGTTCCCGGCGGCCCTGGCTGCCCAGCATCTCCCTTCTCCCCCTTGGGACCTGTAAAATCAACAAAATTATCTCAGTAACTCCAAGGTTTAACTTCTAAATAACATTGTCATCAATACCTGAGCAATGTGGCATTGAGGAGTGTATATGAGGTGATTCCATCACCTTGGGAAGAGCTGCTTGTTTTATTTGACATCATCAAATCTCACAGCTTTGCCTTTCACTCTGGGCCATAGTTAGACTTTTTAAACCAACTTTGAGCTGCCTCAGAGCCACAGGAGCTCAGAGGTTCATAAAACATCAGAAATTAATCTGTCTTTAATATCTGAGGAGCTGCCAGAGCTTTGGAATTGTTCCTTTCCTTAAGGAGAATTAATTCTGCAAATATAGAAGGGGAACCTGGCTGAGAGCTCCACGCTGCAGAAAGGAGGGATTGAAATCCTTTCCCTTTTCCATCCCCTTGGGAATCCAGAGATTCCCAGTGCCTGTCTGGGAGCAGATTATAGCGCCAAGGACTTTTCCATCAAGAGATGAGAGATCAAACTCCCTTTACAGCCACCACAATTTCCATAAGCCAACTGTTCCCAAGCCATGAGAAGTGAAAATCCCTGGAATGCATTGGATGAAAGGAGAATTATTTCATGATTTTCCCACCTCTCCTCAGATGAATAGCTCCTATCTCCAATATTAGTGCTATTAAAGTGAACTTTTGCAGGCTAATGCACTATTCATCAGAGCAGGAGCAGATTAGGTGCTCTGTGGATGTGTATTTTAGCAGTAGAAAGAATACACAAAGTGTATTTTATTAAATATTTAGGTCCTTTATAGAGAGCTGCTTCTCGTGCTTTATTTATTTGTTTTTAAAATTGAACCCAATTTTTTTTTTTAATTTCCTCTTTTGCAATGGGAAAAAAAAATCAAAAAATAAAATATAAAGAAACCTTCAGTAAAGATGGAAAACTGCTTGAAGGTAGTTTTGGGGGTCATAAAGCCATGGTTGAAGTGAATGTGGAATTAAAGCTGTGAACCCAAGGGGCTCAGGGCAGGGACAGAGAATTGAGGACTGTGGCCTCCTGCCAGCAGGGATTTGGGATAGTCCCAAAGGAATTCCCAGTCACACTGGTGGTTTGTAACTTCCAGGATGTGGCTGACATTCACTTTTCTGCTTTGGATTTACACAAATCAGGATCATATCCCACATTTCATAGAATTATGGAATCACAGAACATCCTGAGCTGGAAGGGACCCACCAGGATCACCCAGCCCAGCCCCTGGCCCTGCCCAGACACCCCAAAATCCCACCCTGGGCATCCCTGGCAGCGCTGTCCAAACACTTCTGGAGCTCTGGCAGGTTTGGGAATGTGCCCATTCATTCCCTGGGGAGCCTGGGCAGTGCCCAGCACCCTCTGGGGGAAGAACCTTTCCCTAAAATCCTGATACCCACCCCAAACCTGCCCTGGAACTGCTCCAGCCATTCCCTGGCTCCTGCCCCAGTCCTGGGGAGCAGCAATCAGAGCTGCCCCTCGGGAAGAGCTGAGTTAGGGGTTAAAGAGAGATTGATTAGGAGTAGCTGACTAGACACTGTGTATCACTTCACATTTACTGTGCTTGCAGAAGTCAGATGAGAGAATGCAGGGCTATTGTGATGAGAAGGAGAAGAAGAATGCAGGGCTGTTGTGATAAGGAGGCCCCTAAACCAGCCAAAACCACCCAGCATCAGAGCTGCAGATCGCTGAGACCTCCCCCACGAGCTGCACAAACCCTGCCAAATGATTTCCCGAGGGAAAAGCCGCTGGATTTGGCGTTTCCAGCCCAGCAGAGAGGGCTCAGCACACCTGGGGGTCCCTGTGGGCCCGGCCGGCCCCGAGGCCCCGCCGCGGGTGGGCAGCAGTCGCAGCAGTTGAAGAAGAACTCGGCCGAGTCCAGCGTGGAGTTCTCCCAGGGGAAAAGCGTGGGGAATTCAGCTGTGCCCGGCGCTGCTGGGAATGGGATTTTCCCCGGGACAGACGGGGGAGCTGCCGGCGGCTGGGAAGGTTTGGGCTTGGTGTAGAGCACGGCCGGGGTCACCTTCAGCGCCGCCAGCGCGGGGACGGCAGCGAGCGCCAGCAGCAGCGGGACAGGCCGCGGGCAGCCCGGCATGGCAGCACCTGTGGGAGACACGGACAGACAGTGAAACCCTCACTGCACCCTCTGGCTCGGCCCTGTGGCCTCAGCTCTCTTCACAGAGAGCAGCAGGCACAAGTTTCCCAAGGATTTTTGCTGGGGTAGGCAGTGAGAACCTCAGAGAAGAAGAGAAAACAGTTCTGAGCTCTAGTCGCTGTTTTTGCACGCGTGGAATGTGTTATGGAGATTGTTTACCCAAGGTGATTTGGTTAATTGGACACCGATGAAAGTTGTTTTGAATGATTAGCCAGTCACTCAAAGCTGTGTCCTGGCTGTCTCAGACAGTCACGGGTTTTTCTTTAGTATCGTATCGTTTCGTATCATATCGTATTGTTTCGTATCGTATCGTATCGTATTGTATCGTATCGTATCGTATCTAGTGTTGGGGTCTTAGTTGTTGGATCTTTTGGGTTTGGATTGAAGGTATTTGAGATGGTAGTTCATGTTTGGATTTGAGTATTTATTATTTTTTATTAGTAAAACAGTTTTACTACTGTGAGTTTCGTATTTTTTTATTAGAAGGCACAAAATGGTTAACAATTTTTTGTTACAAGGTGTTTTAAGACTAAATAATTTAATTAAGAACTGACACTTAGATTCTTTTTATTTTAACTTAATAATTGCTCTCAAAGAGCTCGCAGTGCAGACTTTCCTCTTTAATTACAAAATGCCACCCAAACCCATGAAGAAGAAGGAAGCAGAAGCATGAAGAAGAAACTTAGGATGACACCCTATGCCCTCCATCTTGCTTTCATCTACAACATATTAAAAATCCTAAAACTTAAATTTCTCACCAAGTGATACACCAACACTACTCTCTATAATCTATTTCACACTTTTGTGGATTCTAGTCTATCTTGAAGTCTAGGAAACTTTCTCCATGAATGAGGGTCAAAGCCAGTGGTCCCCTGGGGGTCAGGGCACCCCAGAGCAGACAGAGAAATATTCCCGGTGCTCTGGGTTTCCACACTTTAGTTATAACACAGTGTTCGTGTAATATGGTATAGGTTTAATAAAGCAATTGTTCAGCATTCTGAATCATGGAGTCAGGGCACAGTATTCCCTGCCTGGGGGATCACCTCTTTCTCCTGTACTTCCCCAAAGCCAGGACAATGCTGGGGTGAGGCCCTGGCTCCCTTTCCCTGAGGAGTTGTAGCTGCCCCATGCAGGGAGATGCTCAAGACCAGGTTGGGTTGAAGGGACCTTAAATCCCATCCTGTTCCATCCCTGGGATGCTTTCCACTGTCCCAGGTGCTCCAAACCCCGTCCAGCCTGGCCTGGGACACTGCCAGGGATTCAGGGGCAGCCACAGCTGCTCTGGGAATCCATCCCAGCCCCTCTCAGGGAGGAATTCCTTCTCAAAATCCCACCCAACCCTGCCCTTCTCCAACTCCAGACCATTCCCATCACTCCATGCCTTTAGGGAAAGGTTTCTCTCCAGCTCTCTTGTAACCCCCCTTTGGTCCTGGAAGGATATGGAGAGAATTCCATAACGATTTCAGAGTCCAGCACAACTATGCACAATAAAAAGCTTTTCTCCAAAAGAATAAATGGAAACAAAATGAAACATCAATTCATTCCAAACTCAGGTACTTTGGAATGAAAAGTATCGAGTATACCAAAATTTTTATCTTGATTTTTTTTGTTTCTGCCTGAGTTTCTGGATTTTTTAGTGTCACCTTTCACATCTGCTCTTTTTGTTTTTCAAGTGTTGATTCAGCTGACCCAGGGAGAAAGGACAAAGGCAGAAGGCCCCGATTTTTCCTATAGGCCAGGTGCTGCCTCTCAGGTGACCCGTCACAAAAAGCACTTTTGTTCCTTTTTTAAAGCAGGGTCCCCACCTGTAAATGCAGATGGAACAGAGCCCCTTTCTTGCTGGAGCTGAAACCCAACCTTCCTGAGGAGCCACAGCATTCCACAGCATGGGAAACCTCCAGGAGAGACCCCCCCAGCCCTGTCAGCCAGGGGGGAAAAGGAGATCCAGCTCCACACCAGGCATCAGGATCTTTCCATCTTTAACAATTCCATTTTAGAGGAAAGAATGATTTTTTAAAATTTTTTTCCCTCACCATTTTTAATCAAAATGAAATAATTCAATGGAAAATTGATTCCCCACATAAAACCCCCAGTGGTCACTGCTGGATGTTGGAATCTGCTGAGAATTTTAGAATTTCTGTGCTGAGAGACACTGACCCCCAAGAGAACACTGCACTTGGCCTGAGGCTGTAGAAAAAACTTCCAAAATTAAATGATAAAACTAATATTATAAATGTGTGGTTTAAATAAAAGTGTGTAATATTACATAGTAAAAAAACCTTAACGTTTTAGAATATAATAATATATATTAAAAAAGATTAAAATTTTAAAGCAGAAGCAAATCCTTTTTCTTCACCTTCTTCTTCATTAAAGTAGTATTGCATAATTAAATTTAAAAATCCACATTACAAGCCACAAGTAGTTATTAAATTAAAAATAAAAGTAATTTGTGTCATTTGTTAATTAAACAGTTTATCCTTAAAAAACCTCATAGCAAGAAAGATACAACTCCATTTTGAATTTGTTAGCGTAAAATACTATAAAACTCACAATTTGTGAAGCTATAATAAAAATAATAATAAATAAAAACTAATAAACATCTAAATCCAAACAATAATAATAAATAAAAACTAATAAACATCTAAATCCAAACAAAAAACCCCATCTCACACATTTCATCCCAACCCTAACAAAAAAGAAAATAAAACTCAACAATTGCTCACTGGGACCATTCAATCCATAAAGATAAATTATCCTTCTCCATGAGTGTGTTTAATTGGAATGGGATTCCATGGCAGATTTTGGTCCAAGGCTGGGATTTTTTTCCCTTACCATGAAGAGTTTTCCCAGGAAGTTGGTGTGGAGGGAGATGCTCAGCACGGGCAGGCAGGGAGCAGCCAGAGCCTGCAGCTGCAGCCACGGAGAAAAAGGAGAAAAAAAAGGAGAAAAAGGAGAAAAAGGAGAAAAAGGAACATCTGCTGCCTGGAAAAAGGGAAAAAACCACGATTTCTCCATTTGAACAATATCCTCACACAGGAGTGTCCTGTAACAGTTGGAGATAAGTAAATAAACCCATTATTTACACACAAACCCCCCCAGGGATTTTAGGGATGTAATAACTTTATGGGGAAACCCTAAATCAGCTCTCAAATCCAAACCATTTCTAAGGTTTCCTGTCACACATCACAAGCCCCAAACCCAGCCACTCTCCAGCCCTACAGCCAGATTGATGGATTGCTGTCAAACACTGGAAAAACATAATTAATAAGCAAATTATACCTCAGCACCCTGAAAAAATTAAATCCTCAGAGCAAGGAATCAATAAACAGATTTTCATTTTAATGGGCAAGACTGTTCCTATATTAATTATTCTTAAATAATTATTAGGATTTTTTTTTTACATGCCAGAGGGTAGGAACAACATGATATTTAAGTTCTCTTCCAACCCAAACTAGTCTGTGATTCTAAATAAATGCACTTAAATAAAACTGAAATTTTGAACTTCTTCATTGCATTAATTCACCACCACTGAATATAAAATCATTCATTGGAATCCCCCCACTAAAATTCTAATTCACAGTGGACACAAAATAGGAAGAATTAAACTTTGCTGCAGTGCCATATAATTCATAAATTAATCTACATTTAATTGGATCTGAATATCTACTAATTATTAACATATTTCCCATAATAAAATTGTAATAATACACTTTCATTGTGTGTGTGCTCTCTAAAATTCCAGATATTCCAGTTCACAACAGGAATTTAACCCAAATCCATCCATTTCAAATATCAGGGAGATGACTGCACTTTATATTATTTAATTATTTCTAGTTCTCAGGAAAACCCTAATCTCCATGCAGTTATACACTGATTATAGACAGGAATTTTTCTGCAGACAAATCCTATTATCTTAAATTCTACTACTCTCTCCTACCTTATAAACAGTCCTGCTCCCAGGAGGACCCCCCCTCCATGGCACCTGCAAAAAGGGAATTTATTTTGGGAGAGAATCAGTTTTATTTAGTCCCAGCTGCTGCTGTGGCCAATGAGAGCCTGCAGCGGGGACAGGGGGATTGGCAAAGTCCCTGCAAGGAGCAGGGGGACACTGAAATCCCAGAAATCCAACCCTGGCATTGGCAAAGTCCCTGCAAGGAGTGAGGCGACTCTGAAATCCCAGAAATCCAACCCTGGCATTGGCAAAGTCCCTGCGAGGAGTGAGGTGAAATCCCAGAAATCCAACCCTGGGACTGGCAAAATCCCCTGCAAGGAGCACAGGGACACTGAAATCCCAGAAATCCAACCCTGGCATTGGCAAAGTCCCCTGCAAGGAGTGAGGTGACTCTGAAATCCCAGAAATCCAACCTTTCCCTCAAACCTCTGCAGTGTCCCCTGCAAGGAGCACAGGGACGCTGAAGTCCCAGAAATCCAACCCTTGCCTCAAACCTTGGGATTGGCAAAATCCCCTGCAAGGAATGAGGTGAAATCCCAGAAATCCAGCCCTGGGACTGGCAAAATCCCCTGCAAGGAGCACAGGGACGCTGAAATCCCAGAAATCCAACCCTTGCCTCAAACCTTGGGATTGGCAAAATCCCCTGCAAGGAGTGAGGTGACTGAAATCCCAGCAATTCCCTCAAACCCTGGGATGCTGCTGGGGTGTTTTAGCTCTACCCCAAAGATTTTTAGGGGATTTTAGGGATGCTCCTCTTTCATCTCATTGGGTACCACCAGACCCAGCAGGAATTTGTCGGGACAGTTTTGTGGAGAGTTTTGGCATTTGAGGACCCAAAGGAGAAGGAATTTGTCCATTTATTTCTGCAAGGTCCATTTATTTTTGCAGTGGAATTTGTCCTTTTATTTCTGCAAGGTGCATGTTTCACTCTGTATTTAAAATGCAGATTTTTGGCATCTCAAGCCCCTCCCTGAGCTGGGAGTGTGGAAAGGGGTAAAGGGAAAATAAAAAAGCTCTATGGGATCATGAGAGCGACACATGTTAAATTCCCTGTACTAAGAGCAAATCTGCATGGTAATCTGTTTTTTTTCCCCCTAAATGATCAAATTGTGAATTAAATGCTTGAGAGAAATAAAACCTGAAAACGAATGAGAAAATAATCTTTGGGTTTTGCCTTTATAGTTGTTCTGTTTTCAGCTTAAATTTGGGGGGTAGAGGGGATTCATTTGTGATGAGAACTTTAAATACTTCATGGGGTAAAGTTATTTCATTGACATAGAAAAAGAGCAATGGTTCATTTAGGATTCTAAATGCTTGACTAGAGAAAACACATAGAAAAATAGAAAATACATACTAGAGAAAATATCCCCCTTCATAGGGATTTTCACTGGATTCAGAGGAATAAAATGATCTCCCTGTAAATTCAGTCTTGTTACATTTGCTGTTACTAAAATTCAGATATCAGGGGAAGATGAGATGGGGAAAACCTGCATCAGTGTGTGCCAGTGCATCCCACAAACCCTGCACCAAATGCTGGTCCAAATCCCCTAAATCTGTAGTTGCACCTAAATAGGGATTTATTGCCCTTTAAATTTACTGGTTAGGAGATCCAAAAGCTTCTTTTTCCCAAAAATAACCTTTTGGGGAGTTATTTGAGAACCTCCTGGAGTCAATCCCTCTGAGAGTCCCGAAATGCAGATTTAGAGCACCAGAAACACGCAGTTATTTATGGGAGACACCAGAATTACAGCTCAGGAATTATTCTGGGCTCAACTCCCACAGCGGGGCAGGGTTTTAGAGCCTTTTGGGATGTAAAACATATTCCCCCAGGTGTTATCCCAAACCCTGCCCCAGGATTTCCTTTGTCGGGAGGTCTGGGCTAAGAAAAGCATCCATTGTCTCCTCTGGAAACTGGAGACAGCCAAAGGGAAAAGGGATAAAATTCCCTGGCTCCCCTTTTCACCGGGGGGTCCCTTTGTGAGGCGGCCCCGGGATGTCATGGACACCCTTTTGTTCCTGGGAATGTTGTTTTCCTGGTGTGTTTGGGAAACAGAACCGTCCTCAAGAGCCCTGGCTTTGCTTTTTGGCATTGTTGCCCTCCTCGTGGCCAGTGCCGGATTTCAGGGAAAATGAGTGGCTGGGAATGAGGGGGGCTGGAGGTTCCTTTGGGGCAGGGCTGTCATTCCCTCCCCCAGCCCCAGCAAAGCCTCTGGAATCATCATTTAATCCTGGCAAATCCATTCAGCATCCAGCTCCTCACGTTAATCAGCATTTTATGAGACAAAGGGCTTGGGATTTACTTCAGGGGAGGACCCTGCCCCGTTCCTGTGGCACAGAGTCCCTTTGCAGGTGATTTCAGCCCAGCAGGTGTTGCAACACGCCTTGGAAATAAGGAAATGGAAAGCTCTGGTTTCCTTTCACCCAAATTCTTCTTGGCTCTGGCAAATCCGGGCTGTGTAATAAAATCCAGGGTTCCAGCACAGGGCAGAGTGCTGCAGCACCTTCCAATCACAGCAGGAAGCGAAAATCTGGGAATAAAACTGTCTGTGTGTGCTGGACTCAAAGAATTCAGGGAGCTTGTGGTATTTAGGGAATTAAAAAGAAAAGGAGAGTGAGAATTTTATTTTTTTCTGGTCTACAAATTCGCTGCAAGGCCTTTGGATCTGCACTAAAATCAGAGGGAAGATTCCCACTGATTTCTTTGGAAGAGATGCCTAAAACTCTCCACCTCCCCTGCAACTCACCCAGAAGCAGCAGAGGCAGCAAAATATCTCCAAAAAATAAACAGGGGGATGTATAACAGTAATAAATTATAAATAATTGTAAAATATATTGTATTTTTTAGATCTCCTGACTCAAATCACAGCATATCCTGAGTTGGAGCAGATCATTAAAGTCCAGCTGCTGGCTCTGCACAGGATATCCCACCAGGAATCCCACCAGGATTAGGGCAGGAGCAGAGTGACTTCATTTCCATCTCTAATTTTTCATTTCCAGCTCTTATTTTTCATTTCCAGCTCTCATTTTTCCCTTGGAAAGGGAGAAGGAGCAAAATGTGCTGAGGTGGGAAGGATTCCTCCGGTTCCATGGAGGTGACAGCTGTGCCAGATGTCACCTGGTGCTGGAATGGGGGACAACAGAAGGGGTTCCAGGCTGGCAGCTGGAGCTGGGGAGGAGCAGGGGTGGGAGGGAGGAGTGGCATGGAGAAGGAAAACCCAGGAGGTTTTAGGAAACACACGGAAATCGCTGCTCCAGGTGAGGCTCGGCACAAGAGGGAGCTCCAGGAGCTCCCAACAGCTCGGCCAGGGACGGGTTTGCAGCTGAAGCACAAAAATCAGGGAATATCCCGGTTGGAATGGCCCCACACGCATCATCCAGTCCAGTTCCTGGACAGGACACCCCAACAATCCCACGCTGTCCAACATCCCAGCCCTCAGAATTAATGACTCTGCACACCCTGAACCACCCTGATCCATCCAGGACAAGCACAAAGCTCCAAACCAAACATTTTCCCAGGATAACTTCCCAAAATGGAATTTTTTGAACACAAATATCAAGTTTCTGAGAGACCTGCACTGCCCAAATCTGTTTGCGTTGGGAGCAGTAACCTATATAGGGGGAAACAAACAAACAAAAAAAAAAACCCAGATATGGGAAGAATTCCTCATTTTAAGGGAATTTCCCGTGGAGAACTGGTATTAGAATGAGTAGGATTGATCTCAAAGCTGGGCTTTCTCCAGGTGAAAATCTTCTCCAGCCACAGGGTGGGATGTGTTCAATTGGTGATTCCTCCCAGAGCATCCCAAACTCAGCTGCCTTCTCCAGAGGGAAACCTGAACCTGCCAAAGCAGCTGGATTTTCCTCTGGAACACTTGGGAAGCAGTGATGGGAGCAACCCAGGCATTCCCAGCCCTGGGGTGGGGATCCCCACCTGGTGTCCCAGTGAGGGTGGCAGTATGGACACGCTGGGATCTGCAGGTCAAGAACAAATCCCAGTTATCCCAGTTATCCCAGTTATCCCGGCAGATCACACACTTTGCTCATCCAGAGCCCAGCCTGGCTGGAGCAATTTAATATTGGCCAAGGGGCACAGCAGGAAGCAGAGATGTGAGAATGTGACTCACCCAGGACTGGAGATCCTGCCCAGCCCTTGTTCTGATTATTCCTTTACCTTCTAATTACTTGTTCCTGACCCCAGAATTCCACCCAGTCCCTCCCCCAGCTGGGTGCAGGCCAATTAACCCAGAACATTAGTTGATATTGATTTATTGATATTGAGGAGAACAAGGCTGCTGATAAATAATCCCAGTTCCCATAAAACAGAATTTCTCAGAAGGAACCACAGGACTTATTTGGCACAAAATTCCTAAGGAAATCACAGCACAAGGGAGGGCCAGACCCAGTGTCCCATGGAGCAGTGCCACCAATCCCCAAAACAGGAGCTGTGGTGGCACCTGGAGCATGTGGATCACCCACAAAGGGTTGTCACCACACCCCACGGTGCTGATGGCTTTATCCAGCCTGCCCTGTCATTAGATAAAAGGCTTGTTCTCTAATTTGTCAGGAGAGGGTGACTGTGGACAGCATCACCACACATCAAATTAGTTGGGAACACAATTAGCAACACAATAATCTCAGGTTTAGCCAGAGCATCACCTCAGCCCAGAATATTCTGCAAACTCTGCCAGATTTCCTTGCTTACCCTGGAAGTTTCCTCTGCATTAATCAAGGTGGCCTCACCAGCCAGACAAAATCTGAACAGACACATCCAGACCTCTCACTGCTGGAGAACAAAGAGTTCAGGTTGCTGCTTTGTTGGGTTTGCAGGAACATCCTCAAGTCTGCTGAGGCAGGAGGCTTAGATCAGATTTTAGGGAGAAATTCCTCCCTGTGAAGGTGGGGAGGGCGCCCAGAGCAGCTGTGGCTGCTCTTGGACCTCTGGAAATGTCCAAGGCCAGCTTGGACAGGGCTTGGAGTGACCTGGGACAGTGGAAGGTGTCCCTGCCATGGCAGGGGTGGAATGAGATGATCTTAAGGTCCCTTCCAACCCAAACCATTCTGGAGTTCTGGAATTCTATGAAACTGGATCTTCTGGGAAATCCTCCGGTGATCCAGGCTGGGAAGAGCCTGGCCTGTTGTAAACTGTTCCTGCAGGGCTGGGACAGCCCAGAGGCTCAGGAAACACTCCCAGACTCTACAAATGCCATGTTGGCCTTTCTGCAGGGCAGGGATTCTATTCCTGTCTCCAGGGGCTGAGCTGGACTTTTCCTGCAGGAGCCAAAGCCACGCTGGAATCCCCAGCAATAATTAACACAAATCCCCAGGGGCCAGACCGGAAAGGGATCAGATCTTCCAGAGCAGCAGCCCCTGGGGAGACAAGGAAACAAACTCCTGTATTTTTATCTACTTTATGCAGGTAATTTGGTCTGATTTTTACCGTGACAAGCACAGGGCTTTAGGGAAGGCTGAGGTTCAAGCAGGTCTAGAGAAGGAGGGTGGTAACCCTGAGGAAGCTGGCAATTGAATGTGGTTGTGTTCCTCATCTTTTATTTTATAGGCTTGATTTTAAGGCATTGGGAGGTTTTGGGGCTCCTTTGCTCGGTGCAGAAGGGTCGGCCTGCAGCAAGGGTTAGGTTTACAAATAAATTTATTTATCCACATGAAGTCTCCCCTTTTCAAACCTTTCTCTAATAGAAAAGTTAATTCAAAAGTTAGTTCTTCATCTCCCTTTTTTATTTTCCTGTTTTGTTAATTTGCTTTTCATTCCTTGCAAGGGACAAGCCAGAGGCTTCTCCTGAGTCAGGGAAGGAAGCAGCAGGAGCAGGAAGCTCAGGAGGAAGCAGAGCCTATCAGCAGCAGGGCCTGATAAATCAAACCACAGCCTCCTTTCGATTAAACCCTGTCCTACTTCTCAGAGCTGTTCATCCTGAATTCAGTCAGTTCTGGCTCAGGAGGTTCTTCCCTCTGGAAACACCAGCAGGGCCTGGCAGGGCCCCTCAGCCCTGTCTTGTCTCAAGGCAAACACAACTCGATTATCAGCAAATCTGAAATTTATTGTGAGGCAAATCCTTCTCCATTTGATAAGCCAGAGTGTGTCAAAGGCAAACTGAGGCATTTACACAGCACAGAACCTTCCTCTGCAGCCACTGCTGAGTTCACCTTGGGCTGAAGGGGCTGGAGAGGCTGAGGGAGCTGGGAATGGAGCCCCAGGAGGGGCTGAGGGAGCTGGGAAGGGAATGGAGCCCCAGGAGGGGCTGAGGGAGCTGGGAAGGGAATGGAGCCCCAGGAGGGGCTGAGGGAGCTGGGAAGGGAATGGAGCCCCAGGAGGGGCTGAGGGAGCTGGGAAGGGAATGGAGCCCCAGGAGGGGCTGAGGGAGCTGGGAAGGGAATGGAGCCTCAGGAGAGGCTGAGGGAGCTGGGAAGGGAATGGAGCCCCAGGAGGGGCTGAGGGAGCTGGGAAGGGGCTCAGCCTGGAGAAAAGGGGGATCAGGGGCGACCTTGTGGCTCTGCACAGCTCCTGACAGGAGGGGACAGCCAGAGGGTTGGGCTGTGCTCCCAGGGATGAGGGAACAGCCTCAGGTTCTGCCAGGGGAGGCTCAGTTTGGATTTTGAGAACAATTCCTTCCTGGAAAGGGCTGTCCAGCCCTGGCACAGCTGCCCAAGTCCTCTGGTTTTGGGGACCTCCAAGGACTGTTGGAGTCGCCATCCCTGGAGGGATTTAAAAGCCCTGGGGATGTGGCATTTGGGGACAGGGTTTAGTGGTGGCTTTGGGAACACTTGGACTCAATGAGCTTGGAGATCTTTTCCAACTGAAATAATTCCAAGGTTCAGGGATTCTGTGCCCATCAGAAGGAAGGCAGCAGCAGCTCATCAGGGTGCTAATGAGACTGTGGGACAGCTTTTTGTATACTCCTCTCTGGAAAGAGCATTTCCTGGAATAAATACCCTAAATTAAAGTGGTGTGTGGAGCTGATGCCTCAGGTTTTAGCTTTTCTATGTTTCAGGTTCTGTGCTGCTTTAGGGTGCAGTTCTGAGCTTCACATCAGGGGATGGTGAGCTCTCTGCACAGAGCAGGGAGACAAAACAATTCCTGCTCCAGCTGGGCACCAAGGACAAATGATCCAAATCTCAGCCCAAGAGCACAACCAGCGTGGGCTGGAGAGAGAAAAACAAGCAGGATGGGAGTGCATGGGCTAAAGCTGGAATTGGCCAATGAACTGCAATCTGCACATGGAGCAGAGCTGATCACAGGGAGAGACCCCGGGAGCGCTCGTGCATTTTGGGACCATTTTGGTTCATCTTGGGTGCAGCCCTGGCTGGGCTCTTGTGCTGCCCAAGGTGGATCCATGGAGGAGATCCTTTGAATCAATCCCTGCTTTATTCTGGAACTCTGGCCAGCCTCTGCTCCAGCTCAGCCTGCACAGGGCATCAGAGCAAGTGCCCTGATAACCCAAAATGCTTTTGCCAGGATTTTTAGGGGATTGGGTGACACCCACTCACTCATCGCTGGCAAAACTACTCTGGCCTTTTCAAGCTCTGCCCAATCAGGGATTTCACCACCCCTAGTCGTGCCCAGACACAACACAGAGCTCCGGGACAGGCAGAGCCCTGCTCCGGGCTAGAAAGGGACACAACCATCTGTAAAATTTATACTAAGCCTTTGCACGTGATTATTTTAATATCAAAGGCTAAGCAAGCATCAGTCCCACAATCAACATCCATAAAAATAGCAGCGGCAGAAAGAGGCACTGTTGGGTTGGGAATGAAAGCGTCACATCCTGATGGCCCCTTTGTCACCTGCGCAGCCCTGTTTGTGCAAGCTCCTTTTAAAGGTGCTCGCCGTGGAAAGAGCAGTTTTAAAGCATCGTTAAAATGTGTCCAGACAGGCAAAGAGCAGCTTTAACCCCAGCTGTTACATCTGGCCCTGAAAAGGTTTGCATTCCTTTGAGGTCGGAAGGCACCGGTGGGTGCCAGAACAGAGACGCTTTGTTTAGTGAAGGAGATCGTGCCTGGAATCCGGCTGCTCCAGGGGAAAATAGGGGGAAAAGCATTTCTGACACTTTTATTCCTCACTTAAACTGCAAAGTTATGTTCTGAAGGAGATGTTGGGGAGCGAGCAGGACACTGCATTAAGCTTTTTTATCTCTGGGACAGAATAAACTACAGAAAGCTGAGCCTCATGATTGGCAGGGTCGTGCTGTATTCCACGGCATTTCAGATTAAGCCTTGTGAATTCCTGTCCATCCCTGTCTCTCCTTTCTGCAAACCCCTCACCTGACACCTGGGGGTACCTGATCAGTGTGAAATCATTCCAAACTCCCTCTCCTCCCGCTGGAACCCCGCGCTGCAGCTCCGGCTCCTTCCCACTCATCATCCCCTTGGAGCCGGGATGCTCGCAGGCACCTGCCGGCATCCTTGGCAAGATAAGCGCGCTGCAGGGGTGTCTGTCGCGATGGAGGGGTGCGATATGAAGGGTGCCTGTCGCGATAGAGGGCTGCGATAAGAAGCCGCTCTGTGCGGAGTAGCTCTGGCGCATCCCGCAGCACGGCCGCCGAGCGCATGACGCCAGCGCCGGGAAAAGCCAGGGAAACACGGCGCTCCGGGGAAACAGCCGGCGTCCCGGAGGTGCCAGCCAGCTCCATCCCACGGGTTTCCCCGAGCCCGGCTCCGCCGCTCCTCCTCCCCCGCTCCCCGGCGCCGCAAGCCCGAGCGCAGCGGCTGCGGCAGCGGCAGCGGGCGGGGCGGAGGGACCGGCCCGGGGCCGCGGCCACGGAGAGAGCGGGCGGGAGGTGAGCGACGGGGGAGGAGGGAAGGAGGAGGAGGGAGGAAGGGAGGGGGGAAAGGTGGGGATTTAAGCGCGGGCAGCTGGGGAGCTGCGGTGCGCGGAGCGGAGGTGAGGGAGGCGCGGGGCTGCGGTGTCCTGCATCCCGGTGCGCTGCATCCCGGTGCGCTGCATCCCGGTGCGCTGCATCCCGGTGCGCTGCATCCCGGTGCGCTGCATCCCGGTGTCCTGCATCCCGGTGTCCTGCATCCCGGTGCGCTGCATCCCGGTGTTCCCGCAGCCCGGTATTCCCGCAGCCCGGTGTTCTGCAGCCCGGTATTCCCGCATCCCGGTACTCCCGGTGCGGCGCTCATTCCCCGCTCAGCTCGGCTCGCCCAAGGGCATCGCGGCGGAGGCGCGTCCCGGAGCATCCCCCAGCCCGGGGCCGGTGACCTTGGCGAGTCCCGGCGGCTCGGTAAGGAGCGGGGGGAAGGCCCGGGGCTCTGCGGAGCTGGCAGCCGCAGAAGCCCGGGGGTTGCTGCGCTGTGCCTCCCTCGGGGGAGCTGGTGGCGTTCCTGCCGCACCTGCAGCCTCCAGCGAGGGCTCCGGGCTTTGGGGTGTGCAATGAGATGAGCTTCAAGGTCCCTTCCAAGCCAGACCATGCCGTGATTCTGTGACTTGTTGCTGCAGCCCTGCAGTCGGGGATTTATTTCCAGGTGGCAGGAAGATGGTTTGCCTTAGGGATTCCCTAAAAACGAGTCAAGCACCCAGGAGTGGGAAGGTCGCGCTGGGTGGGGGCTGTGCTGCTCACAGCGCTCTGCTGGGAATGCTCATCGCTGGCAGATTTTTCCTCTCTGGTTTTCTAAGAGTTGCTGGTGGCTGCCTTCAGTGGGAAGCAGGTGCAAGTCCTGCCTTCCCTGTTGGATAAACGCTGGATAATATGGAGAAGAATCCCTGCAATAAATGCTTATGCTCTGCTTAGTCAGCACAAGGCACTTTGGGGGATTTTAATGCTTCAGGAATTGAGATGCTGGGTTTTCTTTCTCTGGTGAATATCACGAGTATGGTACAAATAACTGCAATTCCAGGAGTGCTTGGAGTGATTTCTGGTGCAGGTTTGGTGGGCAGAAGCAGGGAAAGTGTGCATGGAGCATGGATGTTATTCCAAGATTCCAGCTGGAACGGGAGATGCTGAAACGCTGCCTGGGGAGCAGCCTGGGCCCATGGCAATGCTTGTGCCACCCCTCTGTGCCCAAAAAGCACCCACAGCACCAAGACACAGAGCTCCAGCTGGCTGGGAGGCAGCCAGGGCTCTGCTCTGGGTCCTGCCAAGCCACATTTTATGGAGCTTTTAATTTGTGTTATGGAGCTTTTCATTTGTTTTACGGGTATCAACAGCTTTGTGTGTCCAAACCTGTTTGCTCACAGCGAGGAAGCGCCTGCAAAGGAAGCTGTTCCTCACTGCATAGATGGGGTTAAATCTGTGAAAGAAGTGCATTCCCCTTTTTATTTCTTATCTGCTGCAAGCATCTCAGTCCATTTTTGCTTTTCCCCTCTGAAGCAGTGACTGGAGTGATGCAACTCTGCTTCCTTTGATGAGACCTCAGGGAGATGCACTTGCACAAGAGTTTGGTCCCATTTTCCACCAACACCTGACATAGCTGTGACAATATTCACTTCCTCACATTGCACACAACCCAGGCTGTTACTTTCAGCTTCCTCAGAAATTACTCAGAGCAGAGCAAAGAAGTCTGAATAAAATAAGGGCTACAACTGAAAGTAAATCTTATTTTAGAGCCCAGACATCTCAGTTATTTTGTTGGTAGATTGATATGTTTACACAACCTCCTGAACTTGGAAGCCTTCAAAGGATGTAGATGATGTCCCAAATCTCACAAGGAACTGAGGTTTGTCACCAGGAGCAAATGCAAAACCCCTCTGAGATATTCCTGGAACAGTTCTTTAAGAACTCTCAGTTTTTAAGTGTTTGCAATTTAAACCTGGTGCTGGTCTCTAGTCCCAAATTTGAGATTTTGGTTGGGAATACCAAAACCCTGTTCCTAAATTATATTTACACTCAAAATAGAGGGGAAGGTTTCCCTTCCCCTGGGATTCAATTTGCCATTTTCCCATCTTCTCTGGCAGAGCTGCTCACCTGTTCTGCCCCAAGGTACAAATCCTGGCACAGAGGGAGGACCCAGAGCCCAAACCATGCCCAGCCCAGGAAAGCTGGAAAGGAAAGGATCTGTACCTAAACTGCAAGGAGCAGCTGGTTATGTAAGGAAAGAACTGAGGAAACTTCAGGGGAGGGAAGAACAGGAGAATTGTTGAAAAATTAATTTAGCCTTGGAAGAAAATGGGACAGAGCTGCTTCAGGAATGTTGTTGTTACAGAGAAGCTGCATCTTCTCCTTTCCCTGTGCCTGAGTGAGGAGGGGATTGGGCACTGATAAATCAGCCAGGCTGCAAAGACAGGGGCAGCTCAGTTATTTAGAGCTGTGCCTTTGCTGGGAGCAGCCTCCAGCTGTCAGGGGGCAGGTAAGGCATGAAATCAGTCCAAACTTCAGCTGCCTTCAACAGCTGGGCCGGTACTGAATGGTGAGAAGCCTCTCTGTGGGTGCTGCAGAGCAACCTCTGCTTTCCTGAGGGTCAAAAATTTCTGGATCTCATTTGACATGACTTTTCCACATGGTTGTAGGTCACCATAAACTCCATCTGTGTACTCTACTCAACTGGAGGAGAAAATTCAGCAACACTCTGGTTGTTGTCCTGTGCAGCTGGCAAGGCAGGCTGACAGAAATCCTCCTGCTCCAGAATCCTCTGCTCCAGGCAGAGATGCAGCTGAATTCCAGCACCAAACCCCAGTTTGGGAGCCCAGAATTGCAGCAGGAGGAGCACACACGCAGATCAGGGTCCAGGTGGAGACGAGGAAGTCGGCCCAGACTTTGTGCAGGTGTGGCACTGCCACTCGAGGAGGGGTTTGAGGTTCCCAGAGGTAACAGGAAGTCTTCCTGGACAGGGAAAGCTCCTGGGCTTGGTGTGCATTGTGTAACATTTGAAAGAACCAAAATAACACCTGTGTGCTGCCACTGAGGCCAGCAGGAAGGAAGTTGGGGTTAAAGATTAGGAAGATGCTGGAATTCACTCTCCTGAGCCAGGTAAGACAGAAACAGGGCTGCAAGCACCATTGCTCTTTCTGCCTTATCCCTTCCACTCCTGGAAGATTTTATTTCCAGCAAACCCCACAGGCTCAGCCAAGCCATGCTCACCCACGTGCAGAATGGCTGAGTCATGTGCAGCACCAACATTTCCCCAGCTCAGACCCTCATCCTGGTGCTGCACAGGACATAAGGAAGGGATTTGCATTTCCTGGAGCTCTGTAATGGATGGCCAAGGGTGCTGAGGGAGAGAAACCAGGATTGCTTCACTCTGCTGTGCACTCCAGAATTCCAGAGGTGGTTATTTATCCAAATCTGCAAAACAAGGTGTTTTTTGAGGTGTAGCCTTGTCTTTCAGTCTTACCCCTTCCACTCCTGGAAGATATGTATTTTTTTTCTCAGCAAACCCCACAAGCTCTGCTGTGCACTCCAGAATTCCAGGGAAGGTTATTTATTCAAATCTGCCAGTCGAGGTGGTTTTTGAGGTGCATTCTTGTCCGCAGTGGGAGCTGTGCTGGGATTGTTGCTGCTCTTCTCAATCCTGGAATTTCCTCCCTGGGAGAACAAGCTGGAGGTTAAATTGAAAGATCCATGTGGGAGTGCTGCAGGAACCTGAGGGCTCTGCTTGCCAGGAGGGGAAGGCAGATCTCCAGGCTGAGCTGCTGCTCCATGGACATGCTCCATGCAGGATCGGAGCCACGGGGATGCAACAGAGGAATGGGCTGAGGTGGTGTTCCCAGGAAATTCTGGGATTTGGATTTCCCAGAACAGGCTGAGGTGGTGTTCCCAGGAAATTCTGGGATGTGGAATTCCCTGGAATCTGCTGCCTCATCTCAATTTCTGCCCAACCACTGATCATTTCATCCCTTGTGCACCGTGCTTGGTGCTCACTGGATAAAACATGAATGGGAATGCCTGATGGAATGGGAATGGGGATGGGAATGGGGATGGGGAGGGGGATGGGGATGGAAATGGGAATGGGAGTGGGAATGGGAATGGGAATGGGAATCCCTTCCTGGTTCTGTTTGCACTTGGAGCAGTCGGCCTGCATAAAATCTCTGGGATCGTCCCAGATTCATGTCAGCATTAAGAGGGACGAGAGGATGCCTGGGATAAATCAGGATGTTCAGCAGAACAAACCCATTGAACACAGTGAAGTTACAAATAAGGACAGCTCCACATCAATAACTTGCAGATAGGATTTATATTTCAGTCCCAAGGAGGTGATCACCCATTTAGCTTCTAACATCCAAAATTATTTACAGATCAGACAACTCTAAATTCAATCTGGCACTTTGCCTGGCTGCACCTGCCTACATGTGGGTGCTCAGGGCTGGTGGGACTGGAACCCCCTCAGGGACTCGTGGAAGGATTTTATTTAAGCTCCAGCATGAGAGGATTCCCTCAGGATGCTGCAAACCCCATCCACTCTTGCTGCTGGGCTATCCCAGCAATTATTCAGCAAATGGCCACTTTTAGCCAATTAAATATTTGTATTTTGGGGATGGATTGATTGTTTGCTGCTTTTATTTCTCATCTCATGCCGACTTTTTGTTTAAAGCAGCAGAGGTCACCTGTTGAATGATCATGAGGCCATTTCCAGCTCCAGGCTTTGTTTTTCCCCACTCCAGGTGAACTTTTCCTGAATATATGTTGGAAACCCTTTTTCCCTGGATGTGTAACTCAGCCAACCCCTCCTGCTGAGGGTATCAAGTGGTTTTTAAGCATTCTTTGGAAACCAGTCTCTCCCAGTTCCCCTGCAAGAATGTTTCTTTCCACAGGAATTTCCCAGCAGGAGCTGTCCGGCCACGGGTCAGAGTTGCAGATTGAAAATGTGACCAAAATTCCCCAAATCCCAGCTGCTCAAAGCAGAAATACATATTAAAGGACCTAACACTGGCATCTTCTAACTCCCAGCTAGCTCTGACTCTGGAAAATAAGGTCATTAATAAAGAAACTTGGGAGATTAGGCATGCTCTGAAATGAAACCTTGATATATGGATGATGATTTATCTTTTCAGCTGCCCTAATCAGAGACATGTGTCAACAAGCAAGAAAATCAGGCAGCCACTTAAAACATTAAAAGCTGCTTTACAGGTTTCTCTTCTTGCATTTTTTTCTTCTCTTGGAGGTGCAAGTGCTGAAAATAATCTGAATATTGCTTAACAGAAGCTGAATTCTCTTCATTTCATTCATAGCTGGCTGTAACAGTCCCATGGCCTCTAAACAGGAAGGCACTTCCCCAACACCACTGAATGTTTCAATCCAAATTTGTAGACAAATGAATGTTGAGTTAAAATTGCATAAGAACAAATTATCTCCTGCTCTGGAATAGTGGGAACTGATGAGTGAATAACTCAGGGCCCTTTCAAGTGGGAGTGCCAGCAGGAATAGAATAAAACACAGACATGGAAGTGAAGCCTCTCTAGGATGAATCCTGTTTAAAATACAGACTTTTAGCCTCTGAAATTTGCCTAGTAATCTGCTATTCCCTTTGATTTCTGCTACAATTAATTTGGGTGGTAAAGCTGCCACAGACCTCTGGAGGTGTGAGGTTTTGGGCTACTCCTTATTCCTCATAACGGGCCCAGAGGGATGCAAATTGTCCCTTCCCCAAGGGATCTGTGTGACAGTGCCACGGGGGAGCCTTGTCTCTCATTGCCTCAAATGGCTTTTTCCCCTTCCCCTCCTGTGTTTTCCTTTATAAATTATGCAGCTGGAGTTGTGTTATCTCTGCACAGCTCCCTGCTCTCAGGCTGCATGAAATGCAGGGGAAGTGTGTCAGTGGTGAGGGCACAGACTGTAATTTGCTTTTGCCTTTTACTTATCCCAACCTCCAGCATTCATTAGGAGACCACAGAGCACGAAGGCGGCTCGTGTTCCTCCTGGAATTCCAGAGTGCCTGGGGATGGAATTACTGCCATGCACTGGGGGCTGGGAGAGCCAGAGAAAGCCAGGCTGTGCTGGGGCTGCAGGGAAATGCAATCCCCAGGCTGGAAAAAAAGTGCCAAGGGCTTTGGTTAAATCCAAAGGGCTGCTCATCATTTTAACTGCCTCATCCTTTATTCATGTGGCTCTCCAAGGGGTGATGGTGAGGCTGCAGCCTGGAATATCAGTAAAATCAGCCTGGGGGATGTTTTTCCCACCTGTGGCTGTCCTTAAGCAGTTCTGGATGGAGATGCACAGGGGTGTGAGCAGCTCTGGTCACTCAAACACCCCCAGCAGTGCTCCAGCCTTGAGCTTCTCCAGGCAGGGGTCGGGATCAGCAGGGATTTACCCATGGAAGGGATGAGTTTAACCAGCACAGCCCTAACCCCAGTGTAAATCCCATAATCCTGGGAGTGTGAGGGGGCTCTTCTCCTCCTTCTCCTCCTTCTCCTCCTTCTCCTCCTTCTCCTCCTTCTCCTCCTTCTCCTCCTTCTCCTCCTTCTCCTCCTTCTCCTCCTTCTCCTCCTTCTCCTCCTTCTCCTCCTTCTCCTCCTTCTCCTTCTCCTCCTCCTTCTACTTCTCCTTCTCCTCCTCCACCTCCTCCCCACTGTACAGGAAAGGGCTTCCCCCCCTCAGCAGACAACGCTGCTCTTTTTGCAGAAAGTCTGAACAGAGACACTTTTGGCTCCCAGGGAGTCCCACTTTGCCAGCTTTCACTGAAGGCTCTGCAATATTTCCAAGGCTTTAAGGCCTCTCTCTCTGGAGTTCTGCCTTCCAATAAATGATCTGAAAGGAATCAGCTTTCATTCATGCCTGACCAGAGAGCAGCAGTGCCTTTCTCCCCAGCCTGAACCCCTGCAAGGAAAGCTGGTCACAGAGACAGCCACTGCTACATTTAAAATGTTGATCTGTCCCCAAAAAGTGTTGTAGGAACTTTCTTGGTCTAGGAAATATGGGAAGATGGAAGTGAAGGAAATGCTTTGGGAGAATTAGGGGGGAAAACTTCCCTTTGGTAAATCCCACATCCCCCCAGAACAGAGCAGGAGTATTTTTTAATATTGGAATATTTTTGACCTATATCAGTGGCCCATCCTTAGTTTAATCTCAGGCTGCAAATTTCCCAGTGCTGCTTTAGGATCTGTTGCTTTGAAGGACAGCAAAGTTCTGCTGCCCCAAACTCACTGTGAACACCAGACTGGAGGGATGTGATGTGTCCAAGCCTCTCTGCTCTGGCATTTTAGGCAGCACAAGCGTAGAAGAAAATGGGATATTGAGAGGTTTTCCAGCAGGGAATCTGCTGAATTCCCTATGGACTGATCTGCTTGGAACGTCCTTAAACCCCAAAATAACGGAATCCCTCTGTAAAGCCTCAAACGCTTTCTTATCATTCTGTTTTCTCTAAATAGATGCTTTTAGCCTGCATTTAAAGATTGTTTCAAATGCCAAAAAGCACATTTAACAATGAGCAGTGGAAGCAAACCCTATTTCCTATTTAATTCTTGCTCAGCCATTCTCTTTCCCAAGTGGAGCCGGGAACAATGAATGCATAAAGGCATTACCCAAGAGGAAAATCTTTCCTAGACTTGTAATTTCCATTAAATATTCTTTTAATCTGTAAGGTTTTTCATTTCTTTGGAATGAGATGCAAAATATTCTTCTGCAGAGATTACTTTTTTCTCCCTTTCTCTTTCGTAACTTGGCTTTTCTTTATTCCCAACAATTGCAGAGCAATAAAAACGATTATCAGAAGTAAGCAGAGGAGTTTTTACAGGGCAGTTGTTTTAATCTTATCTTTATTCCGGGGCATACATGGAACTTATGGATCATTTGTGGAATTTATGGAACATTTCTGGAAGCTGGCCCAAAGCCTTTCTTTTTAAATGCCTACTTCCCTGATTTCCACAGGGAATGGATAGAAAAACACACTTGGAATGTGGAAATTGGTAGAGTCACAGGAAGCTTTGGGTTGGAAGGGAGTTTAATCATCCAGTTCCACACCTGCCATGGGCAAGGACATCTTCCACTATCCCAGCTCGCTTCAACCTGGCCTTGGACACTTCCAGGGATGGATCAGCCACAGCTTTTCTGGGAAGTGGGAATGCCCAGCAGCTGCAGAACCCATCCATGCCCTTAGGTCCAGGGGAGCTGGTGGCACCAACTCCTCGGAGAACAACTTTGTGTAGTGGTTCCACGGGACACCCCCGCTGTAATCCCAATTTCCCTGTCATTCCAGGTGCTCTCCAACCCCCCTGGAGCTGAAGATGGACGTGAAGAGGGTGAAGGACTACCTGTACTGGCTGTACTACCAGTACCAGCTGGTGACGTGCAGCTACGTGCTGGAGCCCTGGGAGCAGTCCATGTTCCACACCATCACGGTCACCGTGCTGGCCATGGTGGTGTACACCGCCTACGTCTTCGTGCCCATCCACGTGCGCCTGGCCTTGCAATTCTTCTCCCAGATCTTCGGGCCCCAGCCCGAGAGCGCCGTGCTGAACTGAGCCAGGCCCAGCAGGGCCCAGCAAGGCCCAGCAGCTCTGTGAAATGGTTCACAAATGGCTCGTGCTGAGGTTTGGCACTCAGGAAAACCCTGCTTGCTTCACCTGCGGGGCTGGAGAGCGGAGCGAGGCACCGAGCACGGCCCCTCTTCCATAAACACTCTGGGAATGGCACACAGCTCCTGGAATGGCACAGGATCCACACAGCTCCCACCTCCAGCAGCAAACCCCATTTCCTATTTCATTCTTGCTCAGCCAGTCTCTATCCCAGTGCTGCTTTAGGATCTGTTGCTTTGAAGGACAGCAAAGTTCTGCTGCCCCAAACTCACTGTGAACACCAGACTGGAGGGATGTGATGTGTCCAAGCCTCTCTGCTCTGGCATTTTAGGCAGCACAAGCGTAGAAGAAAATGGGATATTGAGAGGTTTTCCAGCAGGGAATCTGCTGAATTCCCTATGGACTGATCTGCTTGGAACGTCCTTAAACCCCAAAATAACGGAATCCCTCTGTAAAGCCTCAAACGCTTTCTTATCATTCTGTTTTCTCTAAATAGATGCTTTTAGCCTGCATTTAAAGATTGTTTCAAATGCCAAAAAGCACATTTAACAATGAGCAGTGGAAGCAAACCCTATTTCCTATTTAATTCTTGCTCAGCCATTCTCTTTCCCAAGTGGAGCCGGGAACAATGAATGCATAAAGGCATTACCCAAGAGGAAAATCTTTCCTAGACTTGTAATTTTCATTAAATATTCTTTTAATCTGTAAGGTTTTTCATTTCTTTGGAATGAGCTGCATCCAACCGTGCTGGCTGAGGCTGTTTTGGTGGCTCCTCACACCCAAAGTTCTACCAACACAGTCCAGGGGCCAGGTTAGAGGACATAAAAAATGAGGATCTCCAGCAGGATTGGAGTGCTCGTGTCTGGCTGGTTGGTGACTTCCAGGCTTCAATGGATGGGAGAGGAACTTGGAAGAGAAAGCAACAGGAGGATGAACTCAAATCCAGCTTTTTTCACACTTAAGTTCCTTCATCTGAGTTCAGATGGTCTAAAATATTTTCTTTTTGAAAAAAATTCTCCACCTCATCTTGCAGTTTAGTGAGGATGACAGGAAGAAGCAGCCATGCTCTGTCTCAGTGCCCTCCTGCCTTCTCCAATGAAAATCAAAATCTTTTCTTGCTGCTCCCATTCACCAAGGTAGCAAAGTGCAAATCAGCACCAGGGGAAGAGGATCTAGAGTGGAAATAATATTTTAATACCTGCAGGGAAGGCTTAGAGAGATATCCTTTACAAAGAAGAAATTAGATTTATTACCATTGCCTGTGGGGAGGTTTTGGAACAATGGGAGGTTTGTTTGGTTTTCACTCTACACAAATCAAATGTGGGTGCCAAATCATAAATTATAGCTGCACTCTGCACGTCTCTACCAGCTGATGCTCCTGTTAGTAGAAGTGAGAGGAGCAAAATGTAAATAGCTTTCAAATGATGTTTGCACAGTTCTAGATTAACAAGAAAACCCTCTTAACTCCTTTCTCAAGCTGCAGTGGGTTCCTGCATGCTTCAGAGCACACATTTGTTTGGAAACGAAGACATGTGGTGAAGGTTGCCCAGATCTGAACATGTGTATGCAGTTTTTTCAGCCAAAAAAAATAAAACTTTATTCTTCAGAAACGACCTCTGGCTGCATGACTCAGCTCTTCTGTATTTTCCACTCATTCATAAATATTCTGGATGTGTGTGGGCCAGGCTGGCACTGTGGCAGAAGGATTATTTTGTGGTGAATATTTTGGGGAGAGGTTTGAGAATCCTTTAAATGGATCTGGGGTGAACTTCAGCCCAAGAGCTCTCCTGTTTCTGGAGGGGAAAAACCCTGTGATCTGCTTCAAATTAAGGTATTAACAAATACCTGAGTGTGCTGAGGGCTCAGCTGGGAGCTTTGGACTCCAACAGGGGCTGTCCTGACAGTTTATCACAGTTGGGAACCTGCAAACACAAGGTGCCAAGCTGTAATCACACTTTGAGTAATGAACACAGCACTGGAGGAGATGAAAAATGGCAAAACCTGTGACAATTCCTCTTGAAAGTGTCTGTAAAATAGACTAAAAGTTATAATCCCAACGTTGGAGGTGAAAAGTGAGAATATTTACTTAGCAGGTTGGTATAAATTCTATCTCCAAGTGGGTTTAAATTCTATCTTGATTCTGCTCATCTAGAAAATATGATGGTGTGAGTGCCAGGGCTCCTCCTCATCAGTCCTGTTCCCATTGATTTTTAGTTCCTTCAAAAGTGGATTTCTTCCCCATGACGTCGAACTCAACTTTCAGAGCACAAGGAAAAGTTTTCTCCAGGAATGCAAAGGTTGGAGCTCCTATCTCCAGGAGCACACACCCGATGGAATATTGCTCTTTAAACATTTCATTTGGCAAACAGAACGTGGAGAGGACTTTGTTCAGGATTTCCATTGCCCTCCCTTGGTGGGATCCATGCAAAGCACTTTTCTTCCTTATTGTGTCTGTTGCCTGTGTTTGCCTTTGGGAGGTGCAGGAAGTGGCAGGGAAACAGCAGCAGGTGCTTTTTGGGAGGGTCCCTGCAGTTCTGACCAAGTAAAAACTCTTTTTTTTTAATTCTTCACCTTCTTTACTAAATTTTAAAGGGTTTAGGCAAGAGGTATTTACTAAGAAGGAAAGAAGCTGCTGAAAACAATCTCTGCTGAAAACCTTTTGAGATTTCCCCAGCTCTTTTCACTTCTCCTTGCGTCCAGAAAAGCTGGAATAACTCTCCCTGCGTAATATTCCAAATCACTGGGTTCCAGCAGGAGACTTCAAAGGATTCCTGGCACTCAGCAGGGAACAGAAGCATTTTTTTCCCCAGCTGAAAGAGAGAGGAGGTGAGATAACACTTTTGACAGCTTGAGACCACACCACAGCTTAGGAAACTTCCAGCTCTGAAATCCTTTTCCCTGGGAAAAAAAAACAACAAACCATTCCTGGACAATGGGAAGAGGTTTCCACGGGATCCCAGCTGCACATGAAGGTGGGAGGGTGGAATTTTGGAGCTCCCAGTAACACCAGTATGCCCAGTACATGGATGACAGCTCTCTTGTGAGGGTTGTGATGTCAGGCTCTTCATAAAAGTCTCTTTTCTCCCGTTTCAGTATAGTTCCATGTTAATTGTAGTTAATTGCTTCACTGGGCTAATTGTAGCACAGCAGCTGGAAGTGTTCACACCAAAAATAATCCAAATAAAAGGAGCAAACAGAACCAATAATCCAGCAGTGAAAAAGGGAACAAAAGCAGAACAGGAGATGATCCAGCTCCAGCTGCATTGACCCTGAAAGTACAAATGCCCAATTAATTTAAGGAATGAGAAATGTTGGGGATCAGCTGGCCAGCACCATACACCTCTTGTTTAAAACTCATTTTCTTAATTTCATCTCATCAGAATTCTCATTTATCCTGCCATAAAGGTTTCCTGGCCAATTTCATGGATCACCTCCCAAATCCATTACTGAGGGCCACAACACACCAGACCATGAAGCTTCAGAACCTTCCTCCCAAGGCCCCTGCGGGCAGCTTTTACCCAAAACTGTCAAAAACAGCTTCCCAAGGCCCCTGCGGGCAGCTTTTACCCAAAACTCTCAAAAAGAGCTTCCCAAGGACCTTTTCCTTGGTGCTGCTCCCCAGGGAACACAGGGATCAGGATCACCACCAGTGCCCCTGCACATCTGAGTGTCCAATTTACTCCGAATTCCAGGGGACATTCCTGTGCTTATGGAATTTTGAAATCTTAAACAAGTTGGTTTTATGGGGGTTTTTTTGGGTTTTTTAAAGGTTTTCTCATTGTTGTGATTCAGCCATAATCTAAAATTCTTACTTTGGATGCTCCAGTTCTAAATTTAATTCCCTGATTATGTGGAAGTTAGGGAAAAAATTCACACAACTATTTAAGCCATGGTAAAAGAAGCCCAGCAGGTGTAGGAGAGTCAGCAGAACCACACTAACAGCAAATTACAGTCATGCAGCACCAGTGAGAGCCAAAATTGGGACAATTCTCCCAGATGAATTGCTGCACCCCAGGGCACAGACGTGGACAAGTGGCCACGTGCCAGGCTGAGCACTGAAATTAAAGCAGAACAGGCAGATTTGCAAATGAAATATTACAGAACGTGGAATAAACTTTCTCTTAATCACACACGATGATCAATATTCATGCAGCAAAAGCAGCCCTGTCCTCTCATCCCTACCCAAATAGTTTCAGTTATTTTTTCCTCAAACACCAAACAACAGCTGAATATCCTGAAATCCTACCACTAACTGAAAAACTAGGAGGTCAGGAGCAAAGCTGACTCAAAGTGCAGATTCTCAGATCCAACATCAAACCACCCAAAGCAGCCCTGCTGCAAACTTGTCGTAGTCAAGGGAATCAAGGAGCTGAAACTAATGAAATGTTCAGGGAAAATAATTCCAGGAAATTGAGAATTCAGGGTTTGTGAGCTGACAAAGGAGGGCTGATGCCTCCTGAGGTGCTCCAAAGGCTGGATCTTAGCTTGTCCCACGACTCCACCAGGAACAGATAAAAGGACATGGGCTCTTCTTGACTCTGTCCTCACACCCAGCGAGGAAAACCCAGCCTACACCAAAGAAAGCCCCTTTCTTCAAAGCATCATCAACTTTGTCCTTCATATTCCTTCCAATAAGCAATCTTTTGTCTGAATTTGAAGAGCCCAAATCCTGAGAATATCTCCAGGCAACTTCCATGGGAACTCCCTGGCTGGAAGGCTCTGATTCACGGGTGGAGGTCAGAATTAACTCCGAGAATTCCCACTTGTCATCATCCCTGCCTGCTCCACCCTTATTTCAGCAATTGCTCCATCAGAACAGGCAAGAGCTGATAAACTCTGCTGATCCTGGGGTTTCAGGACAGCCAGGACAGCCAAGGCCTCCTATTTATTGGAATAAGGAGGTCCAAGCTCAAAATAGGCTACAGAAATTGTTTTATGTGGCCTGATGTAAGTTAGAGCCCTCCTCAATTACCAACACACATTAGTCTGGGTTTAAAAGTGAAATTAAAACCATGCACCCTCTGCATCAAAATAAGAATCTCAGTACTAGAATATGCTCAGGCAAGAGGAAAAAATCAGGAAACAGGACAAAGAGGAGACGGGAAATATCCATGTGACAGAAAATAGGGTAAATCTGGCAAATGCATACTGAAAAAAAACCCAGATTCTGCTCTTCTTACAATGACTGAGCAAAGAGGGAGGAAATGAAGGTAAATTGTGGCAGGGTCAGGAATAGATCTATTGGCAGCCAGGGTGCTGTTCCCGTTATTTTCTCTGGCAGCTCCTATCTTTGCTTTGTAATCATGGAGTAAATCAGAAATATCTCTTTATTTCAAGGTCATACTCAAGGATAAGTTACACTCTCTGAATTTTTAGGAGCTTTAGGTACTTTAAAAAAAAAAGAACGGGGAGAAAATGCAGGTAAAATGTTCATCATGGGGAATTTGACACAAAACAAGTGAGGCCAGGCTCAGGATAAAGCACCTGTCATGGAAAGGGCTGGGATGGGATTGCAGCACCCTAATTAAAGATGGGGAGCAACAGCCTCGCCCATGGGGCTGGCAGAGGAAAGGGCTTCCAGCAGCTCCTTGCATTTCCCACAGCCACAAATTGCACAAGAGAGAAGCCTCACTGAGGCAGTAATTATGTGCCAAATGCACAGAGATTGAGTGATTTATAAAGGAACAGCTCAAAAAAAGATGCTGCAAACTAATTCAGCGCATCCAGCTCTGGACACGATGGTGCCTCACTCAGGGGAAGTTTGGGACACATCTGGTATTTCACTCCAGGTAAATAATGCATCCCAAGAAGTTTTCTCCACACACTTTTGATTTCCCTTTCCAATATTTCTCTCCACGTGAATATTAAAGGTGAAATCAAGTGGAATCAGACTGGTACTGAGGTGTGGGTACCTACACCCAGCAGTCCGTGCTGCCTCAGGCTTGGTGTGGAGACACATCAAAAAATTCCAAGTGCTTCCTGTGCCCAAACCTTCCACAGCTGGCTACAGGTGCCTCATGTGCTATCCAATAATCTGAGGTAATTGGTATCCAAAATTCGGCTAGTTTTGATATCCAAAAGCTCTTCCTTATCACAGATGTATTTTAGTGGCACCACCAAAATACCTCAGAGCCCCACACTCAGTTCAGCATCAGAACTGGATTTTGGGGAGAAATCCTTCCCTGGGAGGGTGGGGAGGCCCTGGCACAGGGTGCCCAGAGAAAGGGTGGATGATCCATCCCTGGAAGTATCCAGGGCCAGGTTGGACAGGGCTTGGATCAACCTGGGACAATGGAAGGTGTCGCCATGGCAGGGGTGGCACTGGATGGGCTTTAAGGTCCCTTCCAACCCAAACCATTCCTCTCCAATCCTTTCTATCCATGCCAGGAGCTGGGCACTGAAACAGCCCCTTGCAGCAGCCCTGGCTCCATGGCCTCTTTTCCCCAAGAAATCTTCAACTGCTGAACGAGCATCACTGGGATCATCTTTCATATAAATGCAGATACTCCTAAATAAATAATGAGCTGCAGCACCGGGATCAGCCGGGGAAGTTTCCACTCCCTTGGCCGTGCAGCGAGTCCTGGTTTTGCAATGTTCTGGCTGAGCAGCACCTGCACAAACACCTTTTCCCAGGGATGTGTCAGCACTCCGTGTCCTGCCTGTGCCAGCGAGGTGGGAGCGGCAGGAAAGGATCCAGCCCACCACAATTGCGACATCTCCCCCCGGGAGTTTATCTCGCTGAATAATTGTAACACACAAATGCCATCAGAGAGGATTGGAGCAAGCAGAAAGAAATAATGAATAGTTAAGAAGAAGGAGTTAATTGTCATTTCGTTTAGCAAATTTCATTTATTTCAGCACATCTTGGGTTGCCACTAGGAAGATGCTTCATGCTAAAATGTCCCAGTATTCTGGTGAAGCCCTGGGTGGACAGAGTGTCCCTGTCCTCCTCCTCCTCCCACTCCTCCTTCTTTTTCCACGTGTTCCTTCCCTGATTGTTTAAGCAATCTTCATTCACTGAACTGTATTTTTGGCATTTTCCCTGGTTTTGTCTCCAGCCAGACAGAGTGAGGCAAGGAAAGTCAGGAAAGTGAATCCGGAAATGTCAGCTCTCTCCATTATTTTCATGTGCAGCTTTTGAGCAGGAATAATGTGCAAAATATTTTTATCTGCATATCGCTCTTCTCACGCTCTCTCATCAGAGAACTCAGAGTGAAAAAAACACTCATTTTCCTGATTATAGAATTACAGAATCACTGAGGTTGGAAAGGATCTCCAAGATCATCAAGTCCAACCTTTAACCCACTAAACCATGTCCCAAAGTGCTGTTTGAACGCTTCCAGGGATGTGACTCCACCACTGCCCTGGGCAGTCCATTCCAATGCTTGACCACTCCTTCAGTGAAGGACTTCTTCCTGATATCCAACTTGAGCCTCTCCTGATGTCCACACTTGTCCTCTCCCAGCAGCTCTCAGCTCACCCCACCTCTCACCAGGATTCCTTTAATGGGATGAGATGTTTTAGCTGGCACACGGAAGATTACCAAAGGCAAGTGGAAAGCAAACAGCTCCTGTACAATCATCCTCAGGTCCCTCTCGTGTTCTGATGAGCAAATATTTACCTTTTTAAAACAATTATTTCTTAGTCTGAGGTTCATGCCTAGTGCAGCCTGGTAACAAACACACCAGGACTAAAGCAACACCTCCTGGCTCCTGTCCATGCTTTGCCTTAAAGTGAAACCTTTGCCGTGGCTGTCCGTGGTTATCAAGGAAGGATAAGCCATGATGTTTGAGTTATCATCATTTCATAGAATCACAGAGTCCCAGAATGGTTTGGGTTGGATGGGAAATTAAATCCCATTCCATCCCACCCCCTGCCATGGGCAGGGACACCTCCCACTGTCCCAGGCTGCTCCAAGCCCTGTCCAGCCTGGCCTTGGGCACTGCCAGGGATCCAGGGGCAGCCACAGCTGCTCTGGGCACCCTGTGCCAGGGCCTCACAGGGAACATTTTCTCCCTCACATCTAATCTAAATCTACTTTCATTAATCTGGGATGTCTCCTTGTTTGAGCAGCTCAATACGGTTTGGGTTATTTTGGTTTAAAACAGCTACAAAGAAAAATCCCACTGCTTGTAAGCCCACAACAGGCTTGAGTTTTTAAACAGCAGGAGTTTTTAAAAGGTTCCAGGGATTTAGGAAGCAGAGGGTGCTGTTTGTTCCCCTGACTGCACAAAGCCAGCAGCTCTGCCTCTGAGCATCCAGCTATTCCCAGCTGCCTCAGCAGGGCTGGGAGTTATCCCCCTCTCTGACACAGGGCAGCACTTCCAGAGGTATCCCTGAACTGCATCCAACGTGTTTGACGTGCAGGTTTCACACAGACATGAAAAGAAAGCCAACCCACGGTATTTGTGCTGTGACAACGCTCATTAAAGCTGGTGATGCAACACAGTTTCACCTCCATCAGCTGAGAGTGGAATGTCACAATATCCCCATCCCTGTCACAAAGCTATTTTAAAGGAGTTCTTCTGGCTCCTTTTGCTCCTGCCTTGAAGTCCAGCAGTGATAATGTTCGTGGCTCGCACTGTAAATTGGATTGTTAATTGGATTCCTCACAAGAACTGAAGAAATAGGCAAGAACTGGAAAATAACTGGAGCATTACCCCAGTAAATTTAGTGCAGGTGAACGCACAGCAAGCAGCCCCTGGAAGTGCCGTGCCCCAGTGGAATTAGGGAATGTTATTCCTCCTGTTCAGACCACAGAGGACACGCTGAAGCAGCAGCCCCTGCTGAAATTACCAGTTTGCAACTTCCCAGCTGCGATCCATGATGAAAATCAAAGAGAGCCCTGTTTTCCCAAGGAATACACCGCTTGGAGATGCCTGAATACAAACTGGGAGATAGATCCTGGCTTGGAATAAATCTGGGAGTTGCCACCCCACACCAGGCCAGGCACAATCTGTTCCTGCCCAAGAATGTCTCCAGTGGCACCGGGAGCTGAAACAGCTCCTGTTAAAAGCCCTGCCTTTAATTCCCCTCTCTGAATCCTGGCGACTCCCCTCTGAATCCTGGAAATTCCTCTGTTATCAGAATGGAAACTGCTCAATTTCTCTAAATCGTGGCTTCCTGCAATAGGAAGAGGAGCAAAATTGTTGGGAATGTGTGAACACTTGTGAGAAATAGATTTGTAAAGAATTCTAGACTAGATTTGTAAAGAAATACAGACTGGGTGTCTCCAGGATCCTCCTCAAAACTAAAGTGGGCACCAGTAAAGATCAGAAAGGAGTTTTATTGTTATTGCACAGCCCTTCCCATGCTTCCATCTGGATGCTGTTACTAAAATCCTACAGTTAAAGGAGAATATTTTTATTGTTTGCGACGTGGAGGTGCTGTGCACACTGCTCTGAATCCACAATTTATATGGGAGTGAATAGGAAAAAATAAGTGTAAAACACTGGTTCTGTTCTTAAATTCTTGGAGTTTTATACTGAAAAGAGCACAGGGAATGAAAACAGCAGCCCAGAACAAACCCTCCTTAGGAAGGTCAGAGCAGCTTCTCAGGAGGAGAGGTCCAGGAGCTCCTGGAGCACCTCCTTTCCTGGATCCAGTGAATGTGAGGGAATAGTGACCTCAGGTGTCTGTTCAATTAATCACAGGGATATTCCCCGTGAATTTACCATTCTGCTGGACATTCCTACTGAAAATGAAGCTGGGAGCTCTTGTCACTGGCACAAAGTCTCCTGGTTTTTCTGGCCTTGGCACTTGAGCTTTCCCAAAAACACCTACAAGGACTTTCTTGAGGGCCCAGCCACCTGCAAAAAAACCCTGAGAGCAAATCTATATTGAAACCTGGTTTTAAATAGTGTGAAATTTTAAAATTTGACATATATTTAAATGGTGTGCTGTCCTTGCCTATGGCACAGACCCTTTAAATGCTGTGAAAGAATATGGCAGTAGAGGCAGAAAAAGCCTATATAAACATTTTAAAAATGTCATAAAAAGCCAATATAACATTTAATACTCACTGAAAAACACGTAAGAAATCAGTACAAACTGATATGGCTTTCACTACGGGTAAGATTCAGGCTGCTTTGCTTTTTACCTCATTTTGTGCAAAAATATAAAATCCTTCAGAAGTGGTTGTAACACAGTTCAAAACACAAATTTTCCACGGAAGCCAGGACAGCCAGAGCTTGCAGAGGCAACATAAAGTACCTTGATGACTACAAAGAACCCAGTTCTGATATTCACTGAGGCTGTGCTTTGAGCTGAGGTGGGATTTGGTGTATTAGCACCAAAATTAGGCAGAGAAAATAAATCTGCAGTTGAAAATAAATCTGCAATGCAAACTCTGCCAGCATTATCAGGATCCAGTTCTCCTCCCAGTGACTTCACAGATGTGGCTTCCATAAAAGACAGGCTTTGTCCTACCCCTCTCCCAACACCACTCTCCAAATGCCAGCCTGGAAGTGTTTTATTTCCTAAATCAAAGATAGAGTGATAGAGTTTTATTTCCTAAATCAAAGATAGAGTGATTCATCAGGGCTTCAAAGGAAAAACTATGTAACACCCACTCAGCAGAGGTTGTGAAACAAAACTTCAGGGGAATATTTATCTTTTTTATTGTGCTTTTTCCTTTCATTGTTTTTAATAATATGGTCCATAGTGAGTCTCCAGAGAGGTCTGCAAAGAAACTTAATTTCAAAAGAGCCAAAGTGAGTAACTGTGTGAACACAAGCAGCACACCAAAGAAAAATGTGCCAAAGAATTAAAAACACGGCAGACAGCTTGACAAGCTGTGATTTTCAGTCCTCGAGTGAAAGAACTCTTCGTTTCCATCAGAATGTTACCACATTAAATAAATCCCACACAACGTGTTGATGCAATTCAGCTTTATTTTTCTCCAGCATAACCTGCAGGAAATAAATGCTGATCCACAAACAAACCTTGGTGTCACAGAATCATCAAATGACAGAATGCTTTGGGTTGGAAAAGACCTTAAAGGTCATTTAATTCTCACCCCCTGCCACGGAGGTTCCCCCTTTCCACGGGGTGCTTATGGTACATTACAAATGGAATATAAACCGAACGGACAGTACAGGCTTCTCCTTGTAAATGAAAATGTAACTTAATTCCTAATTAATGAACTGTAACAGCGTACGTCCTTCACGGTTCCCGCCTGCTCCATGGCTCCCTCAGAGCTCCTCCATGGTTCCCTCCCGCTTCTCCGTGGCGCCTCCATCACGGCCCCTCACGGTTCCCTCAGAGCTCCCGCCCGCCTCTCCACAGCCCGTAACAGCCCTTTCCACGTTCCCTCACGGTTCCGCCATGATCCCCTCACGGCTCCCTCACCGCTTCCCCCGCCTCTCCATGGCCCCTCACGGCCCTTTCCGGGCTCCCTCAGGGTTCCCCCACAGCCCCCTCACGGTTCCCGCCTGCCTCTCCACGGCTCCCTCCCGGCCCTTTCCGCGTTCCCTCACGGTTCCCGCCTGCCTCTCCGTGCCCACCCCTCGCTCCACCCTCGCCGGGCCGGGCTGGGCTCGCCCCGCCGTCTCCTCCCCTTCCTCTGCCGGCCGGAAAGCGCCGCGTGTTCCGCAGCCATGGAGTACCTGCCGGCCCCCGCGGCCCCGGCGCAGGGACACATGTGAGCTGTGGCGGGGAGACCGGGGTTCCCGATGGCTGTGACCGTGACCGTGACTAACTGTGCTTCTCTCTGTCCCTGTGTCCCAGCCTGTGCTGCCAGTGCGGCGTCCCCATCCCGCCCAACCCGGCCAACATGTGCGTGGGCTGCCTGCGGGCCCAGGTGGACATCACTGAGGGCATCCCCAAGCAGGGCACGGTGCACTTCTGCAAGCAGTGCGAGAGGTGAGGAGCCGCGAAATCGCTGGGGATGGCAGCAAAATGCCCTCGGAATGCACTTAGAATGCATCAGTCTCAGGGTTTAGGGAGGCAAAAGCGCACAGGTTTGGGGAGGAGGAGCTGGGGGGGCTCCGCCTGGAGAAAAGGAGGCTCAGGGGGATCCTTCTGGCTCTGCACAACTCCTGACAGGAGGGGACAGCCACGGAAGGGTTAGTTTGGATATTGAGAAAAATTCTTCATGGAGGGGGATGTCCAGCCTGGCACAGCTGCCCAGGGCATTGTGAAGTCTCTGTCCCTGGAGGGGTTTAAAAGCCCTGTGGATGATATTTGGGGACGTGGTTTATTGGTGGCTTTGGCAGTGCTGGGGGAATGAACTCAGTCACCTTAGCCACTTTGCCATGATTTTCTATGATTCTAAAAGTTGGAGCTGCATTGGTGTTACTAAACAGAAAGCTTTGGAAGTAGCTGCTCATCCTTGGAGTGATTTGAGGTGCTCGAGCAGCTTTCACATGCTGTGAAATGCTCCCTGCATCCCAGGTACCTCCAGCCTCCAGGAACCTGGATCCAGTGTGCCCTGGAATCGAGAGAGCTCCTGGCTTTGTGTCTGAAGAAAATCAAGGCTTCCCTGAGCAAGGTGAGGAGCTGATCCTGCTGGGATTTCACAGCCTGGCCACAATTGTTACTGTAGAGATGGGAGCTGAGCAGAATGAACTGAGGGAAGCTGATGTGGTTTTAATGTACCTTAATTTCAGAGTTTTTTGCACATTTCAGAAATTACTTATGCAATATTTGTTCTCACTGGCTTATGATGATATGAAAAAGGGTTGCAGAGGTCTGTATATAGATTAACTCAAGTTCACATGTTTCAGGTGAATAAAGCATCCCTTAGGTTCAGGTTATTAGAGGGAAGGACCTGAGATTGAGCATCTTGATTTAATGTCAATCATCCTCCATGTTCCATCTAAGCACTATTCATTGGATTTTGGATATTAATATATTTTTTTTTAATTAAGATTATTCAGTTCTTCACTATAGACTGTTTGTGTTTGTGGAGTTAGGCTTGGTTTTACTGAGCTCTTGTGCTTCCCCACGGGCAGGTCCGGCTGATTGATGCAGGATTCATTTGGACAGAACCACATTCCAAGAGGCTCAAGCTCAAACTGACTGTTCAGAAAGAGGTAACTGGAGCATAACCTTCTCCCTGTGGCTTTTAAAAAGCTTTCATGGCAAACAACAGGATTTTTTAATTATTATTTTTCTTATTACTAGATTTCATCCTGCCTAAATTTTGTCACTAAAGTGCCATTCATCAGAATGAAGAAAGTTATTGTCTGTTCCAGTAAAGATGGGAAAATACTGCAGTTATTTGTGACCCAAGCAGAGCTTAAACCTTGAACACTTTGGTTTTGCAGGTGATAAATGGGGCAGTTCTGCAGCAGGTGTTTGTGGTGGAGTACATTGTTCAGTCTCAGATGTGTGAAGACTGTCACAGGATTGAAGCCAAGGATTTCTGGAAAGCTGTGGTGCAAGTCAGGCAGAAGGTAGAGACAAATTGAATTTTTATTTGATCGTGGCAGAACAATCAGGCAAAGAATTGGGTGGTTTTCTGGATTTCTCAGACAACAATGTACTCACACTTAGCCACAGGGATAAGTTTTGTGTTTAAGGTTGTTGAATTTTTTCTAACTCAGTTTAGAAAAACCTTCTGCTGTCCAGTATTAACATTCTTTAAAATTGTGCTGGCAGGAGGATCTTGTGTGGATAACTAAATACCCTCCTGTATTTTAAGGCAGTTTGGAAACAGTGGGACAAATATTTAATTTTTCTTTAAAGGAAATAGATCTCTCTAGCAACCAGTTACAAAAAGAGGGAAATGGAAGCTTTAAATAATTGGGTATAAGTAAAGCACTCTGAAATCTTTTTGTTTATTTGGATGTTCTTTCTCTAGGTGGTCTCTTCATATAAATGTCTATTCTTCAGAGATCCTGGTTTGTCCTTGATGCTTCTTAAATAACCTTGATGCTTTTGTGTTTGTTTGGCTTTAGACTGTGCACAAGAAGACTTTTTACTACTTGGAGCAGCTGATTTTGAAGCACAGGCTCCATCAAAACACACTAAGAATCAAAGAAATACACGGTGAGTGGGTCTGGAGGCAGAATAACCTGGATTTATGATGGATGTTTTCATGTGTGTGTGCTGGGAGCTGTGTAGAGAAAAGCTTATGAATTATATTTGATAACATAGAATAGAAATAGATTTGTTTCCTTGCTTTTCAGATGGCCTGGATTTCTATTACTCTTCCAAGCAACACGCCCAGAAGATGGTGGACTTCCTTCAGTGTACGGTTCCATCCAGGTACAGCTCTCCTGTCCATTGCCTTGAGCACTCAGAACTTTGGGGAACTGTCTTAAATCCTTCCTTTTAAAGGAATTTTGTAAGTGCAAGTGTAAGGAATCTGTATTTTAATCAAAACAGACAAAATCCCTTCTGCAAAAGTCCCATGTTTTCCACTTAGCCATGGTAAAATTTACCTCTGTTTCCTTAATATTTGTATTTGTGATACACTTTGTTCCAAGGATCTCCTGTTCCAGGTGATGTCTCTTGTTTCCTGAAAACTTTGGTTTTGTTTTACAGGTCCAAATCATCCCAACGTTTGATCTCCCACGACATTCACAGTAATGTCTACAACTACAAAAGCACTTTCTCTGTGGAAATTGTTCCCATATGCAAGGTAGCTTCCCTCTGCTTCACCTTTAGGGTGTTATGGGAAGAGTTGGGATTTGGAGATTGTAGGGTTTGGGGGGCAGGGAGGGATCCACACAAGAAATGCAGAAGTTACTGGGGCTAGAAAAACAAAACCACAAAGTTTAAAATTGTATTTCAGAAGATTTGGTTGAAAAAGGAGGAAATGGGAATGTCAATTGATTGTGTTGGTTTGCAGGACAACGTTGTGTGTCTGTCACCCAAGCTGGCCCAGAGTCTGGGGAACATGAGCCAGATCTGTGTGTGCATCAGAGTGACCAGCACCATCCACCTCATCGACCCCAGAACTCTGCAGAGTGAGTTTGGGCTTTTCCTCAGCCCCTGATTGTTCTGCTGGCACAATTACTGTGGGTTTGCTTCCACAAAATCTTCGATCTTTGGACCTTGCTGTTGTTAAATTTATCTGCACAGTAGAAATGTCATAGTGAGCTGAGAGTTCTCCAAGCTTGATTCCCATGGGATCCCAGGCAGAATGTGCAGGCTCAGTTTGAGCTCCTGGATGTTCTGAGCATTTACCTGTGTCAGCTCTATTCCCCTGCAATTACATGGCATCTGGATTAAATTTTCAGCCACTTCAGTACCAGAAATTCTGTGCTTTGCTTGGTGTGTGCTGCTGAGCTTGGGCAGCAGAATCCCTCTAAAAGGATGGATCCAGGGAATAATTCCTTTGAGTAAAGTCTGTCACAGATCAGCTGCTCCTGCAGGAATGTGGGTCATGTCTTAAATAACTGTGTTACAATGATGAACAAAACATGTCTGGCAGTTGCCTTCATTTTGGTTAATGGTTGTTTTTTCACAAGAAATCCTCTCCCTGATCATTTTGCAGTTGCTGAAATCGATGGTAACACATACTGGCGTCACCCCTTCAACAGCCTGTTCCACCCCAAGCAGCTGGAGGAGTTCATCATCATGGACATCAGCAGGGTCCATGAGAGGAAAAAAAGCGCTGGGGCAGGGGCTCAGTCAAACAAGGTGAGAATTTCTCTGTTTAATTCGTGTTTTGGGCCTTCTGCTCAGCTGAATTCATGATCTGGGTCTGCCTGGCACAGTCAGCCTGGGTGTGGCTGCATTTCTCTTCACAGAGAAGAGCAAGGCACAACTCCCCAAGGATATTTTCTGGGAATCGCAGTGAGAAACCTCAGAGAAAGAAAAAACAATCTTCTATAATGCATTCCACTTGTGCACAACAAGAGGAGCAGCAATTGAGATAAAAATTGTTTTTTCTTTCTCTGAGGTTCCTTGCTGTGATTCCCAGAAAATATCCTTGGGAAGTTGTGCCTTGCTTTTCTCTGTGAAGAGAAATGCAGCCACATCTGGGCTGTTCTGGATCTTGCCACTGGCAGAAGCTTTTCTTGGGACCATTTGGTTTGGAAATGGCACAGGCAGGATGTGAATTCCACTTCCAGGAATTCTGCTCACAGAGTTTAAACTCTGCTTGTTACTGGATACTGAAATATTAACTTTGCAGCTTTAATGACTGATTTGGTTTTGTTGAAGCATTTCTTTTTAATCAGAATTAATGAATCTTCTAAATTAAAAGCTGAAATAGATGTTTATGTATAGAAAAAGCCTTTGGGAATTCCTGGGAGTTGCCATGTCCATTTCCTTACTTTTATGGAATGAGAAATGAGGAATAGCAAGAGATACATTGGATATGTGATGCAGAAACACAAGTTTATTGACAAGTGGAGTTTAAATCAGTGCAGATGTTGGGGTTAAGCTGGGTCTGGTTAAGGAATGTTTTATTTTCCTTTCCCAAAGCACACTCTGGCTGAAGCCTGGGTCAGGAAAACCTCGGAGCTGGACACGGATCACCAGTATTTCTGCTGCACTCACCTGGGGCACATCCTGAATCCTGGCGACCTGGTCTTGGGGTCTGTTCTTCTTTTCTGAAACTTCTATTCAATGATTATTTAATGACTGAATTCATATGCTATCAAGAAAGTGTTGAACTGTCCTGATTTCAAAATGAAAGCAGCAAAAGGGGTGGAATCATCCTGGTCCTGATCCAAGAAATCTCTTTTCTGGAAGGAGTTTTCATTTAAAAATTGTTAGAAATAAGAGAGCTGACTGCCTTCAGAGTGCAGCTTGGAATCACAATTTAGCCACAAATAAACGGGAAGGATTTTTAAAACACCAATTTATTATTTGTTTGCTGATGAATATCATATACAGTGATAACAAATGTGAATTCTTTGTAGGATTGGGCAAATTAGGTGATGCTTAAAAAGGTTTAAACATGAATGTTGTGACCCCAGCAGAACCTCAGTGGGTGTTGCAGTTTGGATTCCAGAGGTTGGGACATGCCAGCAAAGCAGGATTTGGGAACAGCAGCTGCTCAGAAGGCTTATGAAAGCTGCACATTAATGTGGATTTTTATTTGTTTCCCTTCCTCTGGAAGTATTTCTGTTCCTTAGGAGCTGCACCTTGCACTGAGCTGCCCTTTAGTACAAACATTGAGGTCAGGGGTTTTATAAAGCAGAATAAAACCCCTGTTTCTATTTTAGGTTTGACTTGGCCAACTGCAACCTAAATGATGAATTTGCCAACAAGATGAACCCCCAACACATTCCTGATGTGGTAAGAAAATCCCTTTCTCTGTCCAAAGTTCCCTCCATTACCCAAGGCTAGGAGGGAGTGTGATTTTATAGTGAGCAGTGCCTGAAGGAAGAGAGGATATCAACAGTGAAAGGGGAGCATCATCTGATTTTGAAGGATTATTTCCTTAAATATTTGAGTGATGGTTAAATCATACATTTATTGTTGGTTTTTTTCCAATTGCCGTGGTTAGATTATACATTAATTGTTGGGTTTATTCCAATTACCGATCACTGGGTGCTGAAATAATAACTCCAGTGTGTGCCTGTCCCTTCAGGACCATTTCCCAAGTGTTTGGAAACATTTGAACCAACAAACTCCCTGTAAATTCAGTATAACACTGCTGAGTGCCTGTCCAGCTGGTTCTAGATGCCCAAATGTGGATTTGGGTGCTGATTTGGGATTTTGGGAGGTGGAAAAAGGAGCTGCTTTTCCCTGCAGGTGCTGATCAAGAAGAGCTACGACCGCTCCAAGCGGCAGCGCCGCAGGAACTGGAAGCTGAAGGAGCTGGAGAGGGACAGGGAAGCCTCAGACACAGATGATGAAAGGTTCAGTATCTGCTCTCCTTGTTCAGTGACAAAGCAGCTTCTAAATAACCTCCAGCTGAGAGGAAGGAAGGAGAAAATTAGAGATAAATGAGATGGGAATTAATAGGTGAGGGTAGAAAGCGGCAAGGATGAGTTGGAAATGTGGGGATGCTCTCAGGTCTGCTGGGGTTTTGTTTCTGTGATTTTACTTTGTTGCATGAATTTCCATAAATCCAAAGGAACAGGGAGTAAATACATCCCACATCTTTTACAGACAATACCAGGACTTCCTGGAAGATCTGGAAGAGGATGAGACCATAAGGAAAAATGTCAATATTTACAGAAGTAAGGCCTTTCTCACTCCTTCAGTGGGTGTAATTAAATCATGTTTAAATCATGTTTGAGGCAAAACAGTTTTACTGAAATTCTCTATTTGCATTCTCCAAACTCTTCATGCCTGGAGAAATGCTGTGAAGTTTCACAGATGTGTTTCACCTGATGGGTTTTGTTTCCTTGCCTTTAAGTGAAGGAGAACTTTCCTCCTGCACCCAAAATCTCTGCTGGGTGAAGGATTTGATACAGAATTCAATTTTTTTCCATGAGGGGACTGTTGAGTTTTTAGGAGGAATTTTTGGTTTTGTGGTTTGTTGGTTGTTTTGCTGTTGTTGGTTTGATTTTTTTTTTCCCCCCATTTTCCCTTGGGGTTGCTCTGGTATTTTGGGATTTGTTTTCTTTGTTTAACTGTTTTTGGGGGGTTTCTGTGTGTTTTTAGATGCAGATATTCCAGTGGAGAGTGACACAGATGATGATGGAGCTCCACGGATCAGCCTGGCTGAAATGCTGGAAGATCTCCACATTTCCCAGGATGCCACTGGAGGGGAGGGAGCAGAAATGCTTACAGAGTAAGGACAGTGCCTTACATCCAAGACATATTCCCTTGGGGAGCAAAAACTCCCCAGACCATAATTAACCATCACAAGGCCAGGAAAAGTGACAAAACTCTCACTGCACCCCAAAACAGTGGCCTGGAATTCGTATTTTATGGATGATATTCCAGAGAATCAGCAATTAAAGCTCAATTTCTGGTGGAAGCATTGCAATATAAATTCCACAAGTTCCTCCCATCCCTGAGGGGTCTTTCCATGAAATTTCTGCAGTGGAGAAAATAAGGAAGGATGTCCAGAGGATAAGATTTTAATCCAGTTTGCTGGATTTTAGGTAGAGTCCCTGCCTACTGTTACAGCTTTAATTGCTCACATGGGGAAGGTTTTCCCCATTTTTGGCACAATGGTTTGAAGCCTTTTATGATACTGGTAGATTATTCCATATATCCATCTCTGGGGAAGCTCAAGACTAATTTCTGTTCCCTTACACAAAGAAAACTTCCCTGCAAAGCCCTTGATCAGAAAGATTGGAAAATTCTGTGGAGTGTGATGAGTATTGAACTATACCCCATGTCTGGATCAGTGGATTAAAAGCAACATGCACAGCAATTAATGAATAAACCAGCTATAAAGGATTAAAAACCTCTTGAGATATTTTGATTCATCATTTTTTCGTTAATTTTCAAATCCAGTTGCACTCTGCAAGTCCAAAGAGGACAGAATAATCAATTCCCTGTTGGTGGCAGGTGATGGGGGGGTAATAAAATCTGGGTTTAAACTCTGTTTTCATCAATCCTTTTCCTCCTCCCTCTTTCCCTTGCTGGACTCTCTCAGGAATGTTGGATATTTGCTGTGCTGTCTTATCCTGTTTCTCCCTGGAGATCTCCCTCTTCCTTTCCCCCCTTCCTTGCTCTGCTGCCAGCCTGGAAAAGCTTTCATGGATCTTTCAGCAGAAGATCTTGTGCTGCTGAAGCCTTGAATCCAAGGATTGCCTGGGTTTGTGGGATTTCTGTGGCTGGAGCAGCTCCCCACAACCAAAGTTGGGTCTCCTTGTAGGTTCTCAAGTGTCCAGTGCTCCTTTGGGAGCTCAGAGGGGTTTAGGGAGTGTCCAACAAATTAAATATTTGCCAATATTTTCTCTGCCACTGGAGTTAACAACGGTATTCATTGTCATGGATAAAAGCTGCCACTTGCCCTGCAGCTCTTCCTGAAAACTCTGAGTTAAGCCACAAAAAGCTCCTTTTGTACAACAGAAATCCTTTAGGATTTTAAGTCAGACCTGCTCAACATTGCATTTGCACCCAGATGTTGATGAATTTTGAGTTGGAAGTCAGGGAAAAGGTGTGCAGAGCTTTGGAATTACGTTTTCCTCAGAGAAAATGGTGAAAAAAATATGTTGTATAAGTCAGACCTTACAGCACAAAAGCTGGATAACTGAGGGAAAAATGAACACAAAAAGGGGATTGGGGTGTGCAAACACTCATTTTTGATTTTTTTTTCCCCTAGATAAAAGTCTTGTGTGTTGATGAAAAGCTTAAGGTGATGATTTCACCTTTAACTGCTTTAAAAATCTGTTGGTGGATGGCCTGATGTAACTCCAGGGGTACCAAATTTTCCCAGATGGAAATTGCTGAGGTGGAATATTGATGGGAAAACACTCTGAACCCCAGGGCAGGTGCCTGAGCTTGGCTGCACTCCAGGGACAGCTCCTGGGCCAGTTTTGGGAGCTTCCAAGCTGAGGAATTGAGACACTGATCTGGTGGGGACTTCAACAAAATCAGTGTTATTTCAGTCTCTTACTCCTGGAAGTAGCTTAAAATAGGGAATTCCAGAGGATTATTGTGTCATGGATGTTTTCCATTAAAAGTTAGACAAGGACACAGATTCCTTCTGTTGGAGTTTCGGGATTTGGAATAATCTCACTGGAATGCCAGTGGAAAGAATCTGGCTCCATTTCCACCCTGGGACTGACAGAGATGGATCCAATCCCATCTCTTCCCTGTTCTCCTGCAGGAGTATCCATGGAAAAATCAGGATGTGCCTGTGCTGAAGGTGAGAGTCCACCTGGTGTCACTGTTCCTGCATGGCCCCAGGAGCTGCTCCCTGCTCCGAGGAAAAGGGGGCTGAAAACTCAGCAAAAACTCTTCATGCCCATGCAGTTCTTGATATTTAAATTCAAAATAACACCAAGCTAAAGGAAAATAAGACAAAAACTGCTTTGAACTTGGTGTTGGAGGATTTAATGTCAGCAAACTGCTCCTTCTACAGATTGATCTCAACTCATTCACTTCAGCTGCACCTCCCAGAGCAGGTGAAAGGAGTGGTGGGAATTGGAAATCCAGAGGCATTTGGGAATGTTTCCTGGAGCTCATTCCAGGACATAATCATGGAACAAAGAATCTTGTTGCTGTCAGAATCTCTATTTCCTCCTAAATACAAGATGGGAACCTGATTAAGCCAAGTCAGAAATTGAAGTTTAAAACTTGTCAGGGTTTCAGTTCCAAACAAAACCAAAGCCTGATGGTAAAGCAAAAAACTGAAGGGATTTTGTGCAATTTAAATATTCAACTTCCCAAAATGAAAGCATTTTGGATGACACAAATCCCCAACAAGGACTGAAAAGCCTTGAAAGCCAATTTTAAACTCATCTCTGGTCAGTGAGATTTGTGAGATGGAAGGAAACTCCTGAAGCTGTGAAATATTTGGTGCCGTTTGCTCACCCTGCTGAGAGTTTGTGCTCTGAGGATGTTGCTTCACACCTTGATCCCTGAAAAAAAAACCAAACTGGAAAAATATCAAAGTAAATCCTATTTCATATAATAACTCTGCTCTGTACTGGAAATGTCAGCAGTAGAGGAAGGAGGAGTTTCCTGTCTCGGGGAGACTGGAACTCAACTGTTGCATGAAGCAGTTTCAGCTGAGCAGGGAATTAAGCAGAAACTTTCAGCCAGGCAGGATGGAGGAATTTCAGGTCAGCTCTGGCAAAGCAAACAGATCTGCTGGAAACTCCCCCCTGCTCTGAGCAATCCCTGCAAGATGGAAATGTCCCGTGGGTGCAGAGGCCAGGAAGTGCTGACAGGTTCATTCTACAAGCAGGATTTTCAGGTCAGGTAATGAAGAGCAAAGATAAGAACTGCAATTACACGTGGCTGGAAAGAAAGCAAAGTGCAGCAGTTGGAGTGCAAAACAATGACAGTAAAAAGGAGTAAGAAATTATCTTAGAAAGCTTCTAAAAACTCCTGAAGTGATCAGCAGCAGGGGGGCTAAAATTCCACATGGACAGAACCATCTTTAGGAAGTGTAAACTCTTTGGATCAATAAAATTAAAGTTTAATGGGAGATAAGGTGTGAAAGTCCTACAATAAAATTACTCCTGAGGAGGATGCTGGGAATCCAGCAGGATGTTCTAGCTGGAAACATCAAAGGTTTCCTGGCGAGCAACACGAGCAGTTTGATTTTAGCAGCTGGTTCTTGTTTTGTTCTTTAGTTTCCACTCTTGCTGAAGTAGCGTGGGTTAAGTTGTGCAATTTGAATATTTCCTTTTCACATGGCAGGGATCTGAAAGGTGCTGAATGTTACCCTTGCATTCCTTTCTGCCAGGACAGAAACTTCCCCCCGGACGGACTCAGCTGAGCTTGGTGTGCTCAGGGAAGGGTGTGCAGGGAATGTTCCATTTCCCATTCCTCTTGGAACACTTCCTGCTCCAGCCATGCATTCATTCATTCATTTAGGTTTGGATCATTGAGCATCAGGTGGGAAAAAGTGTTGTGTCCACTCAGAGCAGCCTGTGGAGCTGGTTGGAAAAATTTGGGGAAATGTGGAAAGAGCCTGTTCCACCCCAACAATCCCAGCCTGGGCATCCCTGGAGTGGTGTCCAAACCCTCCTGGAGCTCCAGCAGCCTTGGGCCATGCCCTGGGGAGTCTGGGCAGTGCCCAGCACCCTCTGGGGGAAGAAGCTTTCCCTGCTCTCCACCCTACGCCTCCCTGGCCCAGCTCCAGCTGTGTCTGATCCTGATCCCATTCCCAGCTGAGCCTGACCTGACAAATCCAGACCCCCCAGGCTCCTGGTGCTTCCAGCAGGCAGTGCTGGGAACTGAAATGGGATGAAATGTTTTAAATCCTGGAGGCTTGGGACAGGCAGGGAAAAGGGGGTGATGAGGAAAATGAATCAGGAACTCTGGGGAGCTCCAGCTGCCACTTGGCCCTTCGTTTCCTCTGCTGGATTTTGGTGCTTTCCTGGCTCTGTCCCATTCCTCCAGCCCAGCTGGCATCTGGGGATGGGAGCAGAGCCCAATCCCATCCCAATCCTACCCCAGGTATTGTGAAAGAGGCACCAGGCACTGGAGGCAGCCCCAAACCCCACGTGGGAAAGGGCAGCAGTAACACAACCAGGGTAAAGTTCCTGCTCCTCAGCCTGCTGTGGGATTCCTGAGTGCCCAGAAATGCTCAGGATGTCCTTGTGGAGTCCTGCTGGAACTGAGGTGACCTGCTTCTGCCCTGGGCTCACTCCCAGGCACATCCTGAGCAATATTTATTTACATAGTCTTGAGAAATACAGATTTTGCACTTGTAATGCAAAGTGCCTCTATTTCTCTGTATTAGGGACTGACAGGCTGGGAAAAAATCACTGTCTCCATAAATAGTCTAATGATTGATATAATTAAAATATTGTGTGCTCCCTCTTGTTCCTAAACATCAGTAACTACAAATTATATTGATAAATATCAGTAAGTATAATATACAGGCTAAGCATCAAAGCAAATCTACACTAATTACTACTTCAACCATTATATTACTTGAATAAAACACCCCATTGGATCCAAATTTAAAAGTATTGAATAGACTTTTTTTACAAACTTAGAGATACTTGGGCATTGTTTAAAGACTTGGGAGTTTGAGCACAGCTGTCCTCATTTTCCCAGAGAAATTATTTTCATCTCCTGCCTTATTTCCCCATAATTATAAACTGGGAAAGCAGCTGAGGTGACAAATGACATAATTAATGTCTTCACTTTGTTTTGTCGCCTCCTGTCACCAAGCCTCTTTCCCTAATTCCCTGGATTGCCACCTACAGCAACAACCCATCCTCTGGAAGGAGAGGACATCCCAGGAGCCTGGAAAAAATCCCAAAACTCACCTCAGTGTGGTGAAAGATGTGGATTTGTGTCACCCTGTGTGTCCTGCTCTGCTCCCTTATCTCCTGAGGATTCCAAACGCCAATTCTCCTTGCCAAACTCATCCCAGTGCAGCTCCTGCCCACTGCAGGGAGCTGGCAGCACAGGAATCTGATGGTTTGAAGGCTAAAAAGTCTTGGAATTTGGAGCAAAAGCAGTCCCAGCCAAATCCAGCACGTTATTTACAGCTCAGGAGTTCGTGGTTCAGGTACTGCTGAACAGGGAGAGTGTGAAAGGTGAAAATGAGGGAGTAAAGGGTTAGGAAAAAAGGCGACATTGTATTTTTACATTTTTAAGGGGTTTATTTTCAACTGAAACCCTATCACAAGTTAATCTGTAGTGTTACATTCTCTATATGATGCACATGATTTACTCATTTCCTAAAGTAAACCAAAAATTATGTTTTCATAAAGCCCAAGAATCTGAGAATTTCATCAGAAATTTTCACAGCAGCACATTCTCACATGAATCAGTGGCATTGTTTGCATCATGATAACGAGCCAGCCAAGTAATTATTGTATAAAACAATCAAGGAGACTGAATAAATCCTGATCTCATTCCATAAAAACACAGCAAGCTCAGGGAAGCAGCTCCCACTCGTCCAGGATTTTTGTGTGCACATGTCTTCTGGCAGACAAGAACAAATTCATGCTGTCTCATTTCTCCAGATGAAAACTTCCCATATCCAAGCACCTTTCCCTGGGATAACAAAATCTGCAGGGGGGTTGTTCCTATCCCCTGGGATAACAAATTCTTCAGGAGGGTTGTTCCTGTCCCAATCCCAGCTCTGTAATTCCAGTGGGTCATTAAAATTGGAAGCTCTTGAAGAATCAAATAGTAAAAACAGGGATTGATTGGAGCAAAAATAATTTGCTGTCAGAGCAAAACACAAAGAGAGAATAAAGCAGAGTTTGCTGCTCCTGGACAAAAATGGGATAAAGAAACTCTTTGATGCCAAAGCCAGGCTGAGGTTTTACTTCACCACAGAAAGAGCATTTTCCCGTGGGTTTCCCAGGAAGCTGCAGAGGAGCTGGAAGGCCGAACCGGCGTGGAAAGCCAGGCAGACATAGGTGGTGTAGAGCAGCAGCCCCAGCATGGCCAGGTTGAAGGAGTAGAAGAGCACCTTCTCCCAGGGCTCCATCAGGTAACTGCAGGTGATCAGCTCGAACTGGCAGAAGAGCCAGTACAGGTAGCTCGGGGTGCTCTTCACATCCATCCCCGATCCCAGAGCTCCCTGTGGGATGAAGGGTGGGGATCATGGATATGGGAATCTGGAAATGGGAACCTCACATGGCACCTGAAGGATGGAGGATCATGGAAATGGGAACCTGGAAATGGGAACCTCAGGTTGCACCTGAAGGATGGGGGATCATGGAAATGGGAACCTGGAAATGGGAACCTCAGGTTGCACCTGAAGGATGTGGGATCATGGAAATGGGAACCTCACGTTGCTCCTGAAGGACGGGGGATCATGGAAATGGGAGCCTCAGGTTGCACCTGAAGGATGGGGAATCATGGAAATGGGAACCTGGAAATGGGAACCTCACGTTGCACCTGAAGGATGGGAGATCATGGAAAGGGGAACCTGGAAATGGGAACCTCACATTGCATCTGAAGGGTGAGGGGATCATGGAAATAGGAACCTGGAAATGGGAACCTCACATTGCACCTCAAGGGTGAGGGGATCATGGAAATGAGAACCTCAGGTTGCACCTGAAGGATGGGGGATCATGGAAATGGGAGCCTCATGTTGCACCAGCTCACCAAGGAGGCTCCCTGAGAGCTCATTTCATCCACGAGCTGTGGCAATTCCATTCCCCAGGCTGAGCTCTGCCAGAATTTCACCTTGCACTGGGTTACTCAAGGCTCTGTTGGAGCAGCTTAATTAAAACTCCCTTTAAACCCTCTCTCCTTCCTCCTCCTCCTTCCCACCTGTGGATTTCTACACGGAATTTGCTACAAGGCTGATTCCTACCACTGCAGACTGGATTTTATGTCTTGTGCTCCAGTTCCAGGTGCAAACTGAGAGCATGGAGAACTCCACACAAAGAGAATTCCAATAAAAGGAAACTACATCCATGTTACCCAGCTTTTTCTGCAGCAGGGATTGAATTGATCTGTTGCCAGAATGAAATAACATTAAAAGAAGAAGAAGAAGAAGAAGAAGAAGAAGAAGAAGAAGAAGAAGAAGAAGAAGAAGAAGAAGAAGTAGTAGTAGTAGTAGTATAATGTAATATAATATATTGTATATAATATATAATAATGTAAATTAATAATAAACACAGATTTCTTTTAAAGAAGGCATAAATCAATGCTAGTAGTTACTGAGTGTTCCATTATGGCACCAGCAGGACACAGAACTGGAGAGGAAAAGGGAAAACAGGACTGTTTCAGTTATTGACACTTTCTGTCCTTTGGTGAATAAGAGGAAACAAACCAAAAACTCTGATTTCCCACTTTTTAATTGGGAAGTAAAGAACTCCTGGTGGTGTCAAAATCTGTGGAAAGAAATCTATCCCTCAGAAATTACATACCATTAACTCCATAGCTCCAAATAGAATGGGATTTTACCCTAAAAAAGCCACTTCCCAGAGATTTTAGTGACATTTTGCTTCCATATCTTCCCCACCTCTTTTCTTCCTGGCAGGTGAGTGAAACAAATGCCTCTGGAGTTTGAAATATTAACAATTACTTGTGGCAATATCCTCATTAACCATCCCATTTCTGCCCATTACACACAGTTTTTACTAAATCAGGTGACACCTGAGCCTCCCCCCAACAAATGCATCATTTTGAGGAAAAATTGGGGTTGTAAAAAGCAGAACTCACCTGTGCCCCAACACAGCCGGGCAGGGGATGCTCTGGAGCCTTGCAGGGAGCAGCTCCTGTGTGGATGGAGAGGCAGAGCCAAGGAGCTCTGATCCTCAATTACAGAGCGTGTCCTCCACTCCCCGCCCTCCTCCTCGGCTGCTGAAATCTCCTCTGGCCACAGGACTCTGATTTATGCAATCATTTATGCTCTGTCTGCACCACGCTCAGGACACAGCACCTGGTTCTTGGAGCCCAGCCCAAGCTCAAGGACTCTGCAGGGAGGAGCACACCAGGCAAAAATATTTACAGTTAATGCCTTCCCTGATTTCAAACCTCCCAAAACACCTCTGCCCCTGTGGGGCTTTCAGCTCCTACAAGGGGCAATTTAATGTCTACACAGAATTATGGGGTTAAGCAGCCACAAAAATGTGGCACAGGAAGGTCTGCAGTGAAGCCACCACCTTCTTTTGCAACCTCTGATTAGAATCATTTTCAAACAGCTCCCAGTTTCTGCATCTCCCAAATCTCATCCAGAAACCCCAGGGTGGAAGGAATTTGGGGAAAAGGAAAAGAGGGTGAGTTTTCCTTAGAAAAACTGCAAAATAAGAACAGGCTGCAAATGCTGGAGGCATTTTAATGATCTAATTGGGCAAGTAAGCGAGGTAGGAATCTGCATAATAGATGGTGTTCTAAACTATCTGCCTGCAGCCAGATCATTTCCAAATATGAATCAGCTTCGCATGGGGATGATGTGCCACAAGCCATGTCTGAGCCTCACCTTCCCTCCCTCCCGTCCCAAACACAGCCTGAGCTCACCTGCCAGCAAACCCTGCCTACTCCCTCAGCCTTCTGCTTTTCTCCCTCATGTTTTCCAACAAAATCGAGTTTTTTGTTTAAAAACTGGCCCTTTCCCCTAGGAAAATCCAGCAATAGGGAAGGACTCCCCCAGGCAGCAGCAGTCAAAATGCTCCGTTTTCAACCTTTCAACCAAATTCTCCATGTCCAACCCTTGTCCCTCAGGAGTTCCTGCTTCCAACCAGACTTTCTCAGCCATGGATTTCAGTTGAGTCTGGAGAGCTGGGGTGGGATGTTGCAGACAGGCAGAGATATTAGAAAAGGAAAAATAAAATATGGTTTAGGCCCTGCTACTCTAGCTAAGCTAGCAGCATCTGACTGTGCTTCTCACAGAATCCTGGGATCGTTTGGGTGGAAGTGATGCCTCAGGTTTTGGCTTTTCTATGTTTCAGGTTCTGTGCTGCTTTAGTGTGCAGGTCTGAGCTTCACATCAGGGCATGGTGAGCTCTCTGCACAGAGCAGGGAGACAAAACAATTCCTGCTCCAGCTGGGCACCAAGGACAAATGATCCAAATCTCAGCCCAAGAGCACAAACAGCGTGGGCTGGAGAGAGAAAAACAAGCAGGATGGGAGTGCATGGGCTAAAGCTGGAATTGGCCAATGAACTGCAATCTGCACATGGAGCAGAGCTGATCACAGGGAGAGACCCCGGGAGCGCTCGTGCATTTTGGGACCATTTTGGTTCATCTTGGGTGCAGCCCTGGCTGGGCTCTTGTGCTGCCCAAGGTGGATCCATGGAGGAGATCCTTTGAATCAATCCCTGCTTTATTCTGGAACTCTGGCCAGCCTCTGTGCTAGGGCAGCCTGCACAAGGCATAAGAAGCAGTGAAGTGTAGAAGGGGGGAGTTTTCCTCTGAAGCTCCAGGGCTGCTGGAGATGGGCCTGCTCTCCCTCTGGGAATGCAGGGCAGAAGAAAGCTGCTCCTCTGGGAATGCAGTGGGCAAAGGCTGCTGTGGTGTTCCAGGGGCAGATTGTATCCAGGTAGGAATGCTTGGCTCCTCCCCTGGGTGGAGCATCTCCCCATGGGATGATGGAATTTGATCAGCCATGCAGGGACACTCAGTGGCCATGGACAGCAGAGATCTCCTGGAGGGAGGATTGGCTGTGGGAGAGATAAAGAAACCTGCCCAATGAACAGGAGATAACTGCCCCCTGGTTCTAACAGCTGGGCCATTAACAGAGGATGTCCCCCCGGAGTTATGAGGAATGGGCCATGGAAGAGATAAAGAACATTGCTCCACCTGGTTTCAACAGCTGGTGTAGAATACACACCTCTGGTTCCATCCTGCATTGCAGCCTAAGACAAGGACACCCCACAGAAACTGGATAAGGAATTTCTGGGACTCGATCAGGAATTTATCTGGGCTGCACTGCTGGGGCTGACTTGCTGCTGTTTGGGATGCAAATCCTGGAGTTTAATTAGGACATTGCTGCCTGCCAGAGTCACCCCATTTCCCACAGCTCCCCACACCCGCCAGACCAGTCCAGGAGCTTCCTCAGCTCTGCATCAAGACAGGTCATTAACCAAGTGAGAGCATGGAGCTGGGATCTGCAAAAGCACAGGGATGTGCATGGAATATGCAAGGAATTGGCCCAGAGGATGGGGCACAGCCTATTTCAGCTCGAGGGTAACACTGGCACTGTCACAAATGAGTGTCCCATAAAAGCTGGCCAGGGAATTAGGGCAGCTGTGAAACCCAGAACTGCCCCTAAGGCCTTCAAATAAAGATCCCTTTTTCTATTACCTCCTTACTAAAATCATCTCAAGTTTCATTTCCAAGTTGGAGAAAAGGCAACACCTGCTCAGCTGGGCTCTGCTTTCTCTGAGCTGGCACCAATATTTATTCCCCTCAGTTCTTCCCCCGTGCTGCCCAGGCTGGGGCATCACTCACCTGATACCTGCTCTGCTTTCAGGGGCAAAACAAATTAACTGGCAAGAAAAAGCTGCCTAAACCAGGTTGAAATTCAGAATGGTACAGATACAAAGCCATGAGAGACTGGCAGAGCTGGGACTAGGAGCTCATTAAACTAGGAATTCTTGAGACCAAGTTCTGACCATGCTGTTCTCTAATTTCTAGGATCATTCTGTATTTTTACTTTAAATCAAGGTGATACCACTCTTGCTATCTTGCAGATCTTCAGCACACATTTCAGGTATTGCTCCATACACCTTTGGGTTAGCATACAGTGACATATTTCCATGCCAATATTTTCATTGATTTTATGCAAATCATGCAATTTCATGTGGAAATAAGTCATTCAAACTAAGAAGATCTTCAGCACACATTGTACAAGAACTGACAAGAAAGAAAATTTATTTGCTTCTAGTAAAGAAATAGCAGCATTTTCATAACAGTTTTACACCCATAGAGGAAATTTTTGTAGTCTTAACAAGCACAGATCTGTCAAACACTATGGGAGATTTTATTAACAGGATTTTAAAGAAAATAAAATACATTTGGAAGTGTTCAAGACCAGGTTGGAACAGCCTGGGATAATGGAAGGTGTCCCTGCCCATGGCAGGGGGTGGAAATGGATGAGCTTTAAGGTCCCTTCAACCCAAACCAGTCTGGGATTCTATTTTGTGATTCTCTATCAGATTATTCATTCAAAGAATGAACTGGAATATTCAAAGATCCTTCTTCCTGTCATTAATTTGCAGAAAATTCCTTCAGAACACCCTGCTAAAAGTGACAGCCCAGGATGGGAATCAGGGATTTTCCACTGCGCAGGGATTTCACATTCCCTCGCACTGCCATTGCCTCTTGCTCCCTCTCCTCTCCTCATTCAGCTTGGAAGTTGTGAACAGTGGGAACAAACACGCTCCAGAAATGTTCCATCCCTTCTCCAGGAGGATTCAGCTGCCTGGTTCCATCCCCAGAAATGTTCCATCCCTTCTCCAGGAGGATTCAGCTGCCCGATTCCATCCTCAGAAATGCTCAATCCTTTTTCCAGGATTTCAGCTGCCTGGTTCCATCTCCAGAAATGTTCATCCCTTCTCCAGGAGGATTCAGCTGCCTGATTCCATCCCCAGAAATGTTCATCCCTTCTCCAGGAGGATTCAGCTCCCTGATTCCATCTCCAGCACTGAGGGAACCCCAAAGCTGCCACAAAACTCAGCCCAGCTGCAGCAGAGACTGGGAAGGGCTCTTTAGAGAGCAGCAAGGAATTTTAAATCCCTGCAGCACGAAACCTTCCTCCAGCTCATGCTGGGAGCACAGGGAATGGTGCACAGGGCCTGGAATGTGCAAAGGAACATTCCAGCAAGGAATCATCAAAAGGATATTTTGGGGTTAATAATAATATAAATACAAAATAATAACGGGGTGTGCTTGCTTCCCTCTCCCAGCTGTGTCAACAACCACGGGCAAGAGCTGAGGATCCACCTGGGCTGTGCAGAAGATGCCTCTGGGAGATAAATCAGCACTGGGTGAGGTCCAGGGAGCTGGGTTTTGGGAGGAAAGACAGGGAATTGAAATTTGGGCTTTTTAGGAAAATATTCAGGAGGAGAGGATGAGCTCAGTGATTTTTTTAGGCCCCAAAGTGGCCACATCAGCCTGCCTGTATTTTTCTCAAACTTGCCTCAAAAGAGTATTTATCAATGTCATCAGAGTGAAACTATTGTTAAACTCATTTAAACTAAATTTTCTTGTATCTCCACACTTCTAAAATTCTGTTTGGATCCCTGGTGCTTTATGACTCTGAGGAAGAAGAAAATTCCACAGGGCTGTAGAAGGAAAATGGGGTGTAGGTGATGGATAATGATGGGAAGGTTGCCAGAAGTTTCTCTTCCACTGAGGAATCAGCCCATGGGGGAGGCTAAAATACACAGAAATACATCTTTTGCTCAACTATTTTATAGTTCTTGCTCTCCACACCCCACAAATTTGGAACCTTCAGCTTTTTTCAGTCAGCTCTGCCCATACTTGGTGGCAACACCTCTCAGAAAAGTGGATCCACCTTCTCTTTTATTTCTGGGTGACAAAATTGATTCATTGAAAATGAGATTTTTGAGGCAGATTTTTCTTAATCTTGATTAAGAAATTCTTTATTTTTCTTGTAGAATTTTCTTAATCTTGATGTATTTTCTTGTAGAAAGCAAATCTTCTGCATTTCTGCCCTGCCAACATAATCAGTGCTGCTGCTGCTTTATTCATATTATTTTGACAGAGGTTCAGACCTTTCCCTGGATATGAATCCTCTTTATTTAGGTATTTATTTTGCACATGTCCTAGTTTTTCTGGGCCTGTGGTCCAGAGAAAGAAACAGGAATTTCTTTCTCTTTCTTGTAAGAAACAGGAATTTCTTTTCAGTGTAATAGTGGGTATTTCTTCTGTGGGGAAATTTTCCTGGTCAGTTATTTATTCCCATAAAAATCCTGCTTTGTGTGAAGTGTGTGAGGTTTTATTGCTGTCTTCTGGAAACTCTTTCACACTTTGCAAAACAGAGGTTTCTGTTGTGCAGATTTATTTGCAATGGATCAAGCACTCCCAGAGGGGAGTTATTTCTCTCCACACACCTAAAATGTGGATTCTTTGTTAAATATGATGCAGTTATTTGGTAAATTAATTAATAAGAACAGGAATTTTGCAGTTTTAATCTTTGTTCTGCCTCGGCCCCCTCAGAGCTGCCACAGGGTTCATTTTTAACATTTCTCTTTTCTTTCTCCCCCTTTATATCCTCTTCTTATTAAGAGCCATTTGTCACTGTGGAATTTTCAGAATTTTAGTGTAGATGTAAAAATATCTTCTTTTGTACATATCCATCTTTATGATTAATAACAGACTGGCCTAAAAAGAGCAATTCCTTTCAGAATTATGAAAGGCTTTCATCCCATCTCCTCATCCGATCTGAAACGAGGACATTTTCACTCCTGGAAAAAAAAATGATGTATTGCCACTCCTCTAAATCTAAATCTGATCTCCCAGGCTCATTAAATCACCAGGGAGGGGTGGAGATTTCCCACCTCTGGAAAACGCAGCCCTATGATCAAGTGATGGATAACTTCAGCTCAGGGCTAAACCCCACCTCAGGACAGAGATCTGCAGGTGCCAGATTTTATTTCTTTCTTTTATTTACTGCCAACCTCTCCAGTGGAACTCTCCCAGGTGTCGAGTCTTAACTTCTTTTTTGCCTGGNGTCTGCAATTCTCAGTAACCGGGGTTCCAACACCCAGGGAAACCTTTCCCAGCAGGAATTCGTACCCAGGGTGGAGCTTTTGGATCCTCAGGGATTTATGAACCACAATCAATTCCATTTTTAATTCTTCCCTCACACACACAACACTTTTATGGCCTTAAACCATAAAAATGGGCTCTGCCACTCCGCAGGGACTGATTTTTCCAAGACTTTACAGAGTTGCTATTAAAGCCCATTTTGTGTTCCATAAATTTTTATATCAAACATTCCTCCCTGGCTTGCTTTCCTGTCAGAAGGACCTGCTGGATCTTATTTTCAAGATAAATTCAATCCTTTCAGCCACGTTTTCCTCGTGCCAGGTGTAACCCTGGAGAGCCTCTGTGAAATATTGTTTGATGGGGAGAGAAAATAAGAAAAGGGCAAAAATACCCATAGTTTGTCTCATTGCTACTTAAATGTGAAAATCCTCCTCTGCCTGTCTTCATATGCAGAGTCCAACTTAAAATGAAGGATATTTATCAAAATAATCTTAATTTGCTGGGGAAAGGGAGAGCTATGAGTACACAAAATTGTCCTTTTAGCCAAAATTCTGCCACAGATTCATGTATTAGGCCAAGATTTGGATGTGACTAAATAATCTTGGTGTTCTTGCTAATTATTTTTATTTAAAAGATGGCCAAGAAACAGTTGTCCACCAAAAAAAAAAAAAATACCAAAAACCAAACTCAATAAAAGGTGTTATCATTTTCAAATGTTTCAGTGAAAAATTTGGTTTCTATGAAAACCCTAAAACCAATGTGATTCCTGAAGCAGATATTTATAGCAACTTTAAATCTTCCACACCCTCTTAAAATAGTCCTAAAGATCTAAATTAAAGACCAATCCCAGGCCTATTTTAAAACTAAATCCTGAGGCTGTCAGGAGGCAGAGTGGGGTTAAGGAGTTATGTGGGAACAGTGAAAAAGCAGAGAATTGCAGCCTCTGAAATTCTGGCACTGAGGAAAAATCCAAGATATTTACACCTTTACATCATGTTCTTTTACCACTTTGATGGAGTTAAACACACCAAAATACAGCTCAAGGGGGAAATTACACTATTTATCCTTTAAACACACAGCTATGAATGTGATTAAATAATGGAGCAAATTGCTGTCAAAATACATTCTGTGAGAAGAGCTAGTATTGAACAGCGACGCAGGAGTGTGGAAAGAATTATTAAATTGGATTTTCCCTTTTTTTTTATTTATGCACTGGGCTGTACAAATTCCACACCCCTCCCAACCAGCCCCACTGATTCCCCACATTCCCAAGAATCCAGAATTGTGTGGAGGAGGACACAGACTGAAGGTCACTGGGTCTATTTCTGTGCTGAAATATTTCCAGAGCAGGGTCTCAGTTAAAAACCTTTCCATTTCAGATTGTTCAGCAGAACTTGGCTGTTTGGAAAAAGCCATTTTAAGCCCCAGCACTTCATTAAATGTCTCTTGGTACCAGAGAGGAATAAGTGAACCTTAAGGAAGTAATGGAGCAGCTTGAGAAATGGCAACTTTTTCAAATCTGCATTATTTCACCCCAATATAACTTAGCCAATGTTTAAAATCTATTTTCATTTAAAATGAGGGTTTCTTGCTCCTTCAGAGAGGTTCTGTCTGACTGGCTTTTTTTTTATTGCCCCTTCTGCCTCGATATTTGTCCCTGTAAGACTTTTCAGAGATTTAAGGACCCATTTTATTGGGGTCAGAGGCCCTTCTGAGCTGCCATCAAATTCCCTGGACAAGGACACTTGAATTTCCTCACATCTTCCCAACTCCTGACTCCAAACTGTTTGGGAGGGAGCTCTTTGTGGTGACTCAGAGCTGAAGGTCACACAAGGCAACATTTACTGCCACTGCTGCAGCTCCAGCTCCTGCATTTCATCTTCTCCCTCCACCCCAGCACTGCAGATGTTCCTGAGAGTGAGAAACTTGGGAAGATAAAGACCCTAAATTCTTACAAATAACATGTAATAACTACTAGAGGAACAGAATATTTGTGCATTAGGTGTCAGTTGTATTCATTTCTCTTATGTATTCATTTCTCTTCTCTTGTATTCATTTCTCTTTAATTTCCAACATTTAGGGGTTTTTTTCCCCATAGTTCTGCTGTTCCATGTGTGACTGAAGCAACTCTTGCTAACGGGAACACTTGAAAAGGCACTGTAGGAGTGGGGTCTTCTTTCTCAGGCTGCAAATCCATCTCCCTCCACTTCCAAAGACTTCTGTGAGTCAAGATTTCTATGAATTTTCAGCTCTAGACAGACCAGATAAAGAAAAACAATAGAAGAAAGATGGGTGAAACTGCAGGCAGCCCCCAGATCCTGCACATTATGCTGTGTTTAGCTTTTCTGTCCTCACATACATCAAGTCAGGAATTAATTCCTGTTGCTCCTGCTTGGGAACATAACCAGCAGAGCCCATATTTTGGCTGCTGGCCCAGCTCCTCTCACAGAAGTGCCTCAGCCACCTCCTGTTCCGTTACAAATCCACAGCAGCACGTATTTGTTACACACAAAGTGCTGTTCCTTAATGCTCAGCCAAGCTGGGAAATTGTTTCTTGACTCCTTTGCTTTTCCCATTACAGCGAGGAGCAGAAAGGAGAAACTGCTCGATGTGCACGCAGTTCTCTGGTTTTGCTTCCAAAGCCCAGGATTAATTCTCTCATTAAGGTGTTTCTGCTCAGTTGAGCTCCCTGTCCTCAGGCACATTTCTTATGCTCGGAAGTTGAAGTAGAAAAAAATCCTTCCCTGTGAGGGTGGGGAGGCTCTGGAATGGAATTCCCAGAGCAACTGTGGCTGCCTCTGGATCCCTGGCAGTGCCCAAGGCCAGGCTGGATGGGGCTTGGAGCACCTGGGATAGTGCGAGGTGTCCCTGGTGGCACTGGGTGGGTTTTGGGGTCCCTTCATCCCAAACCATTCTGGGATTTTGTGGCAGCCTGTGGAGGAAGGGCTGTGCTGCTTCCTGCTGTCACTTCTGGTGACACAGGAGAGAGGGGTAGGTGCCCCTTTCTGTAGCAGGTCAGGTCTGGACTCCCTGAGCCACCCCAGCACCAAGATGGGAGGAACTAGGGGGAAATAGGGAATTCAGAGAATGGGATGGGAGCAGAGCCTTCCCCTCCTCGGGACACAGGGAAATCCTGGATCATCCCTCCAGCAAACAGCAGCACTTGCATGTAGCAGAGCTTTCCTCCCTGGCTGCTGGGGAGCAGCACACGAGACCCCTGAGCATCTCCAGCCTCTGTGGTGCACAGTCTCCTCAGCTTTGGGATGGGGAATGGGGTGGGACACACTTGGATTCCAGAGGTATCCGGGCCCCAAAGCGCTGCTGCTGTGCAACAGAACTGCAGCGCCGGAGAGTGAGGGGATGAACCACTGAGAGGACTAACCACCCTGCGGGGACATTAACTACCCTGAGGGGAACTAACCACCCTGAGGGGACATTAACCACTCTGAGGGGACATTAACCACTCTGAGGGGACATTAACCACTCTGAGGGGACATTAACCACTCTGAGGGGACATTAACCACTCTGAGGGGACATTAACCACTCTGAGGGGACATTAACCACTCTGAGGGGACATTAACCACTCTGAGGGGACATTAACCACTCTGAGGGGACATTAACCACTCTGAGGGGACATTAACCACTCTGAGGGGACATTAACCACTCTGAGGGGACATTAACCACTCTGAGGGGACATTAACCACTCTGAGGGGCATTAACCACTCTGAGGGGAACTAACCACTCTGAAGGGACATTAACCTCTCTGAGGGGATGAACCACTCTGAGGGCCATTAACCACTCTGAGGGTACATTAAGCAATCTGAGGGGATGAACCACTCTGACGGGACATTAACCACACTCCAGGACAGCTCCACCTTTTCCCCACTGCCAAACCCGCTCATCCCAACTCTTGGGAGGTGTTTGGGAGAGCAGGGATGGGATCCAGGCCAGGGCAGGATGCCCTCTGCTGCAAACCCCCCATTGCTCTAAGCCCAGCCCAGAGCTGGGCTGGGTTTGACACTCAGCAGGCTCCAGAGAGGGACAAAGAGCCTGGTTCCTGCTTTCCGTGGCTTTTTTCACAGAATTCACAGAATCTCCAGGTTGGAAGAGACCTTCAAGATCATCGAGTCCAATCCATGCCCTAACACCTCAACTAAACCATGGTATTGAGTGCCACATCCAGTCTTTTTTTAAATACTATTTAGGAAGCAATGACTGATTCTGCCAGCCAGGAGAAGTGCAAATCCCTGCTCCTTATTTGTGGGGCATTACTCATGGATTGGGAATGGGCTGCTGGGAGCCAGAGCCCCGGGATCAGGAGCTGCTGGTGTCAGCAGCTGATCAGGTTGCTGGTTGTGTGTCCTCACCTCCTTATTAAGTGAACTTGAGGTGATTTTCTCTCCACACCCCAGGTTTCCTGGTTGTTCTGGAGAATCCCAGCTCTCCACAGTGACCAGAATTGATAATAAGACAAAAAAATCATGGGGCATAGCATTAGCAGTGGACTCACAACACAACAAGAAGATTTCCCCCTGTAAAGTTTCATTTACTTGGCAGAGCTGCTCTCCTGACTTCCAATTTGAGCGGGAAGGTCAGCACAGAACAATGTTTTTGAAGAAGTCACAAGCTATAAATAAATCCCTTCATCCAGCAGATAAACAGCAGAGGGATCCGTGGAATTACATCCCAGCCCTTCCACTGCTCCTCCTTTTTTTGTTCCTTCTCACCAGCTGAAGGAGCTGCCAGTCACTCCCCCCTTCCCAAACAGAAACTGGGAATGTGGCACATTCTGGGAGCTGGGAATGCTGAAAGCACTGAGGCAGGCAGGGAAGAAAAGTGAATTTAGGATCATCTTGCTCCCATCAGCTTTTTCCACATGCAGAAAGGAGCTGGAAGCAGCAGCAGGGAAGCCCACAGATGTTTGAAGCTCATTCCCACATCTGGTGGCAGCTTCTGGTGCCTCAGGAGACCGAGGAGTGATGTGGGAATTGGAAATTCAAGCAAAGTCATAAAATTAAACGGCAGTCAGACGATTCCCCCCATTCAATCCCAGCTCCAATGCAGCAAATCTGCATTCTGAGGAAGCAGATGGTGCTGTGGATGGAGATCTCACCACGTGGGGAGGAGGAGAGACACTTCTGACAGCTGAAGGCTTCAGCTCAGGCAGCTATTTTGGGCCAAAGCACACCATTCCCATCACACCCAACATATTGCCCAGGAGAAGCTATTATATTGATGCCTCAGGTTTTGGCTTTTCTATGTTTCAGATTCTGTGCTGCTTTAGTGTGCAGTTCTGAGCTTCATATCTGGGGATGGTGAGCTCTCTGCACAGAGCAGGGAGACAAAACAATTCCTGCTCCAGCTGGGCACCAAGGACAAATGATCCAAATCTCAGCCCAAGAGCACAAACAGCGTGGGCTGGAGAGAGAAAAACAAGCAGGATGGGAGTGCATGGGCTAAAGCTGGAATTGGCCAATGAACTGCAATCTGCACATGGAGCAGAGCTGATCACAGGGAGAGACCCCGGGAGCGCTCGTGCATTTTGGGACCATTTTGGTTCATCTTGGGTGCAGCCCTGGCTGGGCTCTTGTGCCCATTCATCTGCTTTGCTTGAGGAAATCTAAATTAACCCAGAGCTGATTTATCTCAATCCTGCCTCAGAAGGCTTCACTTTTTGGGTTTTATAAAGAATTTGGTTAAGGGAAGGCATCAGGGCTGGAATGAACCTCTGAAATAGCCAAGGCACTGAGTGAAATCTGGATTTTACACTCTGCAGTCAGCTGAGGGCACAGCTAATTTTAGTCTCAGAGAAGTCACCAAAAAAGGCACCTGTAACCTCAGCTCCCCTCTCACCTCAGCTTTGGGACAAGCCTGGCCTAAGGATTTAATCCGGAATTTAAGCCTGTCATGTTCTGCATCCAGAAGTGCCTCAGAATGAAAATGTGAGGCATTCAAATGTATAAATCAATTTTGCAGCCCTTTGCTTAATGCAAATTAAACAGTCTGCACCACAGACACAAAACAGCTGCTAAACAGAGTAAAAATTAATGAAGAAGAAAATTAAGATTGCTTTGCTGCTGCTTTTTATCAATTTGTGCCCAGATCTGAGGAAGGTTTGTGAGAACACTGCCAGTTTGCAGAGCGATTCCAGACTGCTGAGCTCCTATTTCCATTTTCCTGGCGTGTCCTGGAGTTCCCTGGGAACATGGGGAGTTTGTGAGGCATTAACTCCCCAGCAGTACCCCACAAACACTCCCTGGTGTCTGCACTCTGCAGTGGTGCTGCTGGGTAAAGATCTGGGTGTCAGGAGCGTTTTCAGCTTCACCTGCTGGGTGTTCTGGTGGTTCCTCGGTCATTTCCCAATTTTCAGGGAGTTCACGCCTGGAAAATGACTGGGAAAATCTGTTTGGAATAATCTCTGTCTCCCAAAATATGTCATGCCCTGGACAGGTGGACTGCAGATCAATATTTTGGGGCTCATCCTGCCACCAAGCAAAGACTCCCAGCAACTTCAGCAGCCAAATTTTTGTGGCAATTCCAGAATTGGGGTAATTCAAGGCTCTGTAAGTTGGCAAACCCCAGAATTTTCTTCTGAAATACATCCCAGGTTAAACTTTTCCATGAAATTAACATTGGCACCTTTCCTCGATGTATCACCAGGTAGTTTGGCTCTGACATTGAAAGTGAGTAAGAAGATGTAAAGGTTAATAAACAACATCCCATAGTTTACTTGGGAAATGAGATAGGTTTTTGCTTTCTTAAAATTATGTTAATTCCTGGTGTAATTTACATCCTATAAAATAAAAATTTTATATTTAAAATGAAAATTCTGTGTTTAAAATCAAGGATTATATTCCCTGAGAAAGACTCAGACTTGAAGATGTCCCGGGATTGAGAATGCTGGAAGAGAGAAAGGAGCAACTTGTGTGGAAAATTGCTGTTTGCATTTCACATCTGCAAATGTTCCTCTTCAGGGGAGATGCAGAACAGGACTGCTGGGATGAGATTTCTCAGGGGGAGGCAGAATTTCCCTGCAGTTCCTGGTGTTTGCTGCGAGGTAAAATCCTGGCAATAATATCAGGAAATGTCATTTATATCAACAGAGATGAAAGCACTGTCGGGAGAACTCAGCCTCGTTTACTGTTATCCAAAGTGATGCACAGAGCAGGTTCTGAGATCGCCACCGAGTTATTCCTCTGGAGAGCTGGGCCTGTGTCACCCTGAATGTCCTAAAATCAATTTGTACACATATCTGAAAAGAAAAGAACATGTTTTATTTTACTGCATTGCAGTCCTGACATGCAAAACTCCACTTTTACAGCTGTTATTATTGGTGCTGATTTTTNTAATTCAAGGCTCTGTAAGTTGGCAAACCCCAGAATTTTCTTCTGAAATACATCCCAGGTTAAACTTTTCCATGAAATTAACATTGGCACCTTTCCTCGATGTATCACCAGGTAGTTTGGCTCTGACATTGAAAGTGAGTAAGAAGATGTAAAGGTTAATAAACAACATCCCATAGTTTACTTGGGAAATGAGATAGGTTTTTGCTTTCTTAAAATTATGTTAATTCCTGGTGTAATTTACATCCTATAAAATAAAAATTTTATATTTAAAATGAAAATTCTGTGTTTAAAATCAAGGATTATATTCCCTGAGTAAGGCAGGTGTGGTATTTCCACCCCAGGCACCTGTCTGTATTTAACCAGGATGTCTTCGTATTTATAATTTATATATAATAATTTCTCTGCTAATTTATAGATAATACAATCACTATTATATATAATAATTTCACAATAGTGAAATATATTTTATATATTTCATTGTATATATTTTATATATTTCATTGTATATATTAAATATAATAAATATAATAACTTCACACGCTGCACTGTGTTTTGGTGCACACCATTCCACAGCAGAATTCTGTGTTTAAATAAAAGATATTAAAACATCAGTCAGAAATCTCCCTGTGCCTTTCCTTCCCACTGACACTGAGGTCACTTGATGGCACCAGGAAAAAAAATAAAAATCAGATTTTACACTTGAAGATGTCCCGGGATTGAGAATGCTGGAAGAGAGAAAGGAGCAACTTGTGTGGAAAATTGCTGTTTGCATTTCACATCTGCAAATGTTCCTCTTCAGGGAGATGCAGAACAGGACTGCTGGGATGAGATTTCTCAGGGGGAGGCAGAATTTCCCTGCAGTTCCTGGTGTTTGCTGCGAGGTAAAATCCTGGCAATAATATCAGGAAATGTCATTTATATCAACAGAGATGAAAGCACTGTCGGGAGAACTCAGCCTCGTTTACTGTTATCCAAAGTGATGCACAGAGCAGGTTCTGAGATCGCCACCGAGTTATTCCTCTGGAGAGCTGGGCCTGTGTCACCCTGAATGTCCTAAAATCAATTTGTACACATATCTGAAAAGAAAAGAACATGTTTTATTTTACTGCATTGCAGTCCTGACATGCAAAACTCCACTTTTACAGCTGTTATTATTGGTGCTGATTTTTCTATTCTGATTTTGTATCTCAGCAGAGGAAAGGGAGGTGAATCCACAGGTTTTGGGGAATATTTTGCTTTAATATTTTCTAATCTTCAACGAGTCACATTATTGTGCACATCTGATTTATGCCAATAGAAGTATTTAAACCTGAAAATCCCAAGAAAACCTTTTAACTGGGCAGCAGAATTCAGCAAACAGCAACAGCAACATCCCCCAAATTTTAGCATCCCAGAGAATATTATAGAACAGATACCCTACAGATTTTGGGAGTATTTTTACAAGGAAATCTCCATCAAATTAAATGTTATAATGATTTTTGGTGACCCATCAGTGTTGTGTCCTCACTGCTCATCCCCAGGGTGAAATAATGGTAAATTCAGTTTGAAACTACAGGAAATTAAAGTTTTTCCCTGTTGTTATTTTTATTTAAGTTATCTTGGTAAGTACATCCACAAAATGAGGCTTCTTCCAATCAGAACTATTGAATTTTATTTAATACAAGCAAGAAGTGACAATGAAAAAAACGCTGGTATTATTCAGGCTAGCCAACAGTGAGAGTTTCTCCATTATCTCACTCTCTATTTTCATTCTGGGTACCACAAAAATTGCCTAGAAAAGCTGAATAGTGCTTTGAGAAAATTGGGAAGATAATTCCCAAGTTTATTCTGTTTATAACCCACAACTCCTGTGTACTGGAGCGCTGAACAGACAATGAATTCCCGTTTGCAGTATCAGATTATTTGTTTCTGTAGCTAAAATGTAAAAACAATTGATGCCCTGATGGTTTCACGCTATGGGCGAGCAGGAGGAGGAGCTGTTGAGCAAGGAATGCTTTTCCCAGTTTTCCAAGCGGATAATTCTCCACTTTATTCACAAACCTGCCTCAGAAATCGCTTTTCATTCCTCTCGCAAGTGACCAAAACCAAAAATTAAATAGCAGCTGATACCCCGAATATTGGTGAGGTTTTTAATGCTGATTTTTAAAGGAACCTGTGGGTGTGGAAGTTCTGCTTCTCCCCTGGGAAGAGCTGCTGGAGTGCAGAATGAGCCCTGAAATTGGGATTTTTTGGCTCGAGCCACTGGGCTGGCTCAATAATTATTGCATTTTTATTTTCTTTGTTTGTGTCGTGGTTGGGATTAAAGTGTTTGAGATGTATTTTGTGTTTGGTTCTGGATGTTTATTATTTCTTATCTATATTACAGTTCTAGATGTTGAGAGTTCTGTAGTGTTTTATCAATAAGTTAGGTCTTTTAAGGTTAAACTGTCTAATTAAGAAATGACACAATTTTTTCCCAACAAAATGCTACCTTGGCAAACTCTGCTCTCGGTTTAATAATTGACAAGATCCTGCTTTGCTTCCGTTTTGACTGCGGGCTTGTGAAGGGAACTGGGGAACACACGAGGGTCAATTTCATCCTTTAGCAGAATCCCAAGATGGCTTGTGTCGGAAGGGACTTTAAGGGGCATCTCATCCTATGGGCAAGGACACTTCTCACTATCCCAGGCTGCTCCAACAACACTTCGATTAAATAACTTTGATTAAATCATTTTTAATTACACTTTAAAATAATTTTGATTAATTTTTTATTAAAAATAATTTCATATTGATTAAAATCACTTTGACTAAATAATTTTTAATTACACTTTGATTAAATAATTTTGACTTTAAAATATTTTTTTATTAAAATTACTTCGATTTTTTTTTCATTTTCCCGGCTCCTTCCCCGGCCGCTCCCGGCCTACAACTCCCAGCATGCCCCACACCCCGCCCGCGCCGGCGCGCTTCCGCGGGGGCTGCCGGGATTTGTAGTTCAGCGGCGCGGCGGGGGCGGCGGCCGGGACGCTCCGCCCGGGTGGAAGGAGGGCGGGCCAGCGCCGGGCGCGGGGGACACGGGACGCAGGTACCGCGGGCGGCCCTGGCAGCCACCTCCCGGGCCGAACCGCGGCGCGCAGCGGCGTTCAGGAGGCATCCGGCGGCGGAGGGCTCG
>VYZP01016164.1:1020-16544 GCA_013400635.1 Hypocryptadius cinnamomeus | reverse complement strand
CGCCGGGAGCAGCGGGAGCGGAGCCGCAGCGAGCGGAGCGGAGCGGAGCGGAACGGAGCGCGGGGCTCGGCGCTGCCCGGCCGGCCGAGCATGCACTGAGCGAGCGGCCCCGGGCTCGGAGCCGCCCCGCTGCATGGTGTGGGGAGACACGGTCGCGATAATAAATGATAGAGGATACAATGACTTTGCTGTCTCTGCTGGGTCGGATCATGCGTTACTTCTTGCTCAGACCGGAGACCCTGTTCTTGCTGTGCATCAGCCTGGCCCTGTGGAGTTATTTCTTCCACACGGATGAGGTGAAAACCATTGTTAAGTCCAGCAGGGATGCGGTGAAGATGGTGAAGGGCAAGGTGGCCGAGATCATGCAGAATGACAGGCTCGGGGGTTTAGACGTGCTGGACGCTGAGTTCTCCAAGACCTGGGAGTTCAAGAGCCACAACGTGGCTGTCTACTCTATCCAAGGCCGCAGGGATCACATGGAGGACAGGTTCGAAGTAATCACCGACCTGGTGAACAAGACTCACCCCTCCATCTTCGGGATATTTGATGGGCACGGAGGAGAGGCAAGTGCTCAGCTGGAAAAAACCGATAATAGAACAACACCAAAAAAAAGGGGGGGTGCGGGAGGGAGGATGGTCCAAGGCAAGGCGCGGATGTGTTCTCACCCACCAGGTTTGTGTGGTTGTCTTGTACATTGTGGGGAGGGGATTTCCTTGCTTTTTGGAGGGGGGTGGATGTCTGTAGAAAAGGGCTGTGTAATCCTCCCTTCCCTTTATCCCTCCTTACCCCTTCGGCGCTCAACACGGCACAAATGTGTCCCTACCCCCTTTGCCCTTTGCAGTAGTAGAGGTTTAATTGAAGGAAAGGCTGCTGGAGGTGGCTCTGACGTGCGTGGAATAACGATGATGAGCACAAACTCCCCGGAGTCATCTTTTGTTACAGCCAAGTGTGGTGTGATGTGATTTTGGCAGCGGGCTGGCTTCTCCCCCGGCCAGAGCCGGGCTCATCGGCAGAGGTGAAACAAGAACGCTGCTGGAGGATGCTGAAGTGTGTGTGTGTGTAAAATGCGCTTTGGGTAATTCCCTGTCCAGGGAGCGAGCCGAGCACGAGCGCGGTGTTCGGGAATTGTGTGGAGTTTATGTCATTATCAGGCGCTGTCCCTGCCCTGGTGGGAAGGCAGCGGCATTGTGGCACTCGCTGCTGGGCGACCTCGCCGCTTTGCCGGGCAGGCTGACGATTGGGATATTCCGTGGGCTGCGGATGACAAATGTTGGAACTGCAGCTTCCTCTGCCTTTAGGATGTGGTGCTGCCACGCAGCTTTTGGTGTGGCACAAGGCACGCGTTTCGTAACTGTGGGGAAGGACGAGGAGTTTGTCCTTGTGTGGCAAAGCAGCTCCAGCTGGGTGTGAGGGAACCTGCTGGGGCGATGGGCAGAAATGTGGGGAATTTTCTGGGAGAGAGGGTGTTCCTCCAGCTGCTCCCCCAGATCCAAGAGTCCAAATCCTTCCTGGAAAAGCTCTGGCAGTGCCCAGACACTCACGGGGCACAGGGGTGGCAGCTGCTGCCCTGCTAAACCTGGAAGGGCTCCCGGAAAATCCAGGCCCTGGGCTCGGCATCGGGAACCGCTGCCAGCCTTGGGAAGGGACCTGGGCTCTCCTCGCAGTGTCAGCTGTTTGGCCCCCTTTAAATTAACACAAACTCCTTGGATATTGAGGATTGTCGGCTTCATAAGAAATGCTGAGGCCTGTTTTGGGGTTTTTTTATGTCTGATTTCAGGTGGGGCACGGCAGTGCCAGCTCCTCCTGGCGTTCTCAGGCCAGTTCCCTGGGCATTGGAGGAGCATGGGTGGCAATGTCCATGGAACACGGGTGGCAATGTCCATGTGTCCCAAAGCATTCCCAGCTTTTCCCAGAGGAACAGGAGCCCTGAGCAGTTCACTGGGGCCATCTGGCTCTTTTGTGCCCGGGAGGGAAGGTGCCGGGGCTCTGCCTTTGTGTAAGCTGAGTTTCCTTGTGGGAACGGAGCAGCCCAAACAATTGGGGATGTATCTGAGTGGTGTTTTTAAACAGAGTATTCCGAGGCTGTGGGATCCGGGGTGAAAGGGGGATCTGATTTCTTTCATTAATTTTGTAGCTTGCCCTGCACGAGATGGCAAGCTGAGGGTATTAAATAACCCCCAACTAATACAGGGAATGTTGGCATTTAGCTAATGTGCCCCGTGGAGATTGCCTGCTTTGTTGGGCAAATCTTGAAATTCCATCCATGGCATGCATTAATGTTGGATCTGTGGAAAACTCATTGGCCTTTTGTATTCTGCTTCCTCAGAACTTGCTCTGATGGATTCAGTGGCAAAGTACAGGGAGGTTTTTAATTTTGAAAGGTTCAGCAGAACTCTCCACAGATCTTTCTAAATTTAGTGGTTTATAAATGTATCCGTCTCGCATCTGTTATTCATAATGGAATCCTAAGTGTTCTTCATGGCCTTTACTCCTACAAAAATAAGTTGAGGACCTAATTAGTTTCAAGATTTAAATTTTAGGTAGAACTGTTCAGAAGAACATGAGCTGCGTGCTGTGCATACAGAAAAAAAAAAAAGAAATAATGAGGCACAGGTTTTATTCTAAGCAGGTTTTGTAATTCTGAGTAGAAAACAGGGGAGAAGAAATAAAAATTTATGCTCCTATTTAATCCCTAGTAAATAATACTACATTTGAAGTCTTTATTTGAATGGGGGGTTTGTATATCTTAATTTATTTTAATTTTTTTAAAACATCAGATACTCTCTGAAACACTTCATCTACGCACATAGCAAAGCCTTTGTGAAGGTTAAATTTTCCATATAGGCTCCCATTAAATTTCTTTATGTATATTTAAAGAATAAAGAACAGCTGATCCCTGAGGTTACGTGTGAAACAAACTGTTCTATATGGGGGGGAATTTGTTTTTCCAAACAGCCAATACCAGAAATGAGATGCCAGATTAATTATTTCTGGCTATATGCAAGGGAGCCTGTCTCCATTAATTACTTCCTGCCATATCCCATTGAAGTGGAAGGATGGAGGAGCATGATTCAAGCAGCTTCAATTACTGTGCACTGCTAATTTATGAAGATTTCTGAGCTTTCATATCATCAACATTTTGCATAAATTCTACTTTTTTCTGATGTCATTTCCTCTTCCAGTTTCCAGTTTTAGCCTGGATAGGTTGGCAGACATTGCTTTGGATTTTGTGGGTGGCTTGAGAAAGGAGTAAGCAAAAATAATTTTTAATGCTCTGGTTTGCTGCAGTAACTTGTGAAAGGCAAGAATATTTCAGAGAGAAAATTGGATGTAGGGTGTGTAGTGCAATCTTCTGTTAAAGGTTAGTTTCTTGGAGAAACTTCTTTTATTAAAGGTTAGTTTCTTGGAGATAGAATGACGATGATCATGATCATGATCATGATCATGATGATGCGGAGCAGGTAGAGGTCAAAGAAGACCTTTCTAGATCTTCCTTTCATCTTTCTAGATTTAGAAAGAGTAAAGAAGAGTTGCTGCCTGTTGTCTCACTGAATGACTTTGGCCAAAGGATCATCCTTCAAGGAGATAGAACTTACAAAAGAAAAAAATTTCTGTTCTCTCATCAACTTCTTTTTAAGGTTTAAAAATTCCTTGAGTGCTTTTTTTTCTTGCCCTTTTTCCTTTTTTTAGGAATTTTGAGGCTGTCCAGGCTGGAAGATGGAGCACTGTCAAACTCCACAAATGACCAAATAACAAATGATGAGCTGGGAAGCTGAGCAGAGGAAAGGCTGACTGCTTAATGAGAATGATTTCCCTATTTTAACTACCATTTACTCTCAAATATTTAAGGTTTAAGCACACAGTTTAATGAGATCTCAGCATTAGACAAGGGCAAAATAGCTCAGCTCCCATCTGCAGTTTTATAGTTATGGCTCTGCTGTAAATCATTGTTTTTTTCCTAACCCTGTGGGGTGAAGGTTTTAAAAATAATTATGGTAATAGATAGTACCTTCCTCTGCCTGGGCTTGTTTGCAGTTGTAAACGGATGTGGGAAATTACAGCTCAGTAACTGTCTCATAAAAAATGTCTCTTTTTATTTCCCTCCACCTCCTGAACGGGGACGTGGCGAGACTTGTCCCTCATGATGTGTAGCTGTGGGTAAGAGCTTTTTCTGCCTGGAATAATTGGGCTCTGGAGCTGCTGAGCCAGTGTTTTAGGATGTAAAATACACCTTTTTATTTTTATTCTTTATTCCCAGCACAGGGAAAGGCTTGGGAGGTGGAATGGGGAAGGAGAGAACGGTGTGGAAGTAGCTCCGTGGGGCTCAGGACCTTGAAATCAGCAGCCCCAAGTGCTGGCAGAAGTCTCTGGTTACTGATGGACTTAGAAAGACACAAAAAAAAAAAAAAAAAGGAAAAGGAAAGGTCAGAAGATAATGGTGGAGAGTCCTGAGGAGCCTTGTGTGAGGCTGTGGAAACGGGAATGCTGAGGTGAGGCCTGGAGGAGAGGGCACTGTGCCAGCTGTGTTTGAATAAACCTGCTGTGCATTCCCGTCCAGCTCTCTGATCCTGACAGCAGAAGGTGTTTGTGCTGTGCTGAAAGAAGAGAAAGCTGCCAATTTTACAATTTTAGTTCATTTTTTGGTGTTTTTTTATCTGCTAATTGTCATTCCAGCCCCATCCCTGTGATGCTGAACTACTTAAGCAATCTCAGCAATGAAAATTTATCTATCAGGCTTTTGAGTCAAGGCCATTCAGGATTGATGGCTTGGGATTTTATAAAAGGTAGGAATAAATCAAACAAAGGCTTTGGAGTTTCTCTGGATGTTACAGCCCAGTTGTAAGAAGTCTTTGAGGGTTTGCAGTTTTTAAACAGAAACTGCCGGCATGGTTTTCCTTTTATAGTATTTTCCTTTGGTTTCTAATCTAGAATCCACTGCAGTGTGCCCAAATGTTTGAATAAATATTTACATAGGTGAGGTCATGTTGATGGGCAAGTCCCAAATCTGCTTATGAATTCCCCTCCAGTGGCCTAAAACACACGTCAAAAATGATCTACAGGAACATTCCTGTCATTTTGTTCAGTTTATCTAAGTTTTATTCTTGCATATCATGCCCTAGGATTATGATTTTTCACCCTACAACACCATGCTGATTCGATTTAGGGTTAAACTCTACACTCATTTGTTGTACAAAAATTGATTAAAATGCTGTAAAAAGCTGTAATTGGAAGGAGGGACTTTAAATGCTGCCGTTCAGGGCTGTATCATTGGGTGCAGGATTGAGCCTTGTTTCAATTTTGATAAAAATCAAGAAGTCAATTAATTTTTAATGTGTTTTGCCAGCTTTGTTTTAATCGGTGTTTCCCTGTCTGGGCTCTCAGGCTGCTGACAGATTGCCACTGGTTTAATGAAATCAATTTTGATTATGAGATGCTTTCAGATTATGAAAGTCATTGAAGTTTTCCCCATGAACTTGAGGAACTCAAGACTCCTCCACGGGACATGCTCCTGTTGGGAATTGATGTGGATGGGGAGGAAACAATCTTGGAGCAGTGGGAATTTAGTAATTTCTATTCCCTAGCTCAGGAGTTTGGATATTTTTGTGTTTAATAGGGTGAGAGAAAAAAAAATTCACGTCCCCTGTCATGTGGGTTAGTTAAACCAGCAGATTGCTCTGCCTCCAATGTGGTGTTTCCAGCAGCTCTTTTGGAGCAGAGTAGGATTTCTCCTCCCTCCCTTTTTGCTAGAAACCCAAATATTTACGGTGTAAATTGTGCCTTAAAACTGTGATTTGGCTTCTGGCAGTTTCACTTCTGAAACAATCTCCTGGCACGTGGTTGCTGTGTTTTGCTGCTGGCTGGTTTCTGCTGGTGGCTGCAGTTTCCTGCAGTAGTTTTGGCACTGTGGGGATGTCCCATGCTCATGGCAGGATTCCCGTGCGCTGCTTTTGGCACTTCTCAATTTTTTCTTCATTTTCTCAGGACTTTTCAGCCCTGCCCCTCTCCATCTGGGGTTTTGTGTCTTCCTCAGCACGCAGGTATTGCCTGCACTGAAGTGAAATTCCACCTTCCTCAGCCCCAGCAGGCTCTGGACACGTTGATCTGCTCAGAAATGAGCGTGATCGTGCTGTGACATCAGCCAAGTTTTGGGATCCAGCCCTGGAAGTGTCCAAAGCCAGGGTTTGGAGCATCCTGCTCTAGTGGGAGGTGTCCCTACCCATGGGATGAGATGGGCTTTAGGGTTCCTTCCACTCCAAAGGTAGAAAAGGCAATCCAGAAATACCTGGCACTCATTTTTTCTTCAGTCTCGAGGTTCAGGTCTTGCTCTTCCCTCAGAGCACAGCATAGAAGCCCTGACAGATCTGGGAAAAGAAACAAAATGCTCGTGTGCTCCTCCTGCTTTGAATCTCTGCCCTTGCAGGGAGACTTCCCAAACCTAATTTAAGGGCAGCAGCTGCTCTAATTATGCACAGAAAGTCACACGCCTCTTGCTCCAATTTTTCACTGCAATATTTGGTAAATTCTCCAAGTTTAAGTGAAGTCAGCACCCTTTGGGCCCTACTGCACCCCCTGCTCTGTGTCCCACACAGACTCCTCACCCCCATTCCTCATCCCTGCTGGTCCTGTGGCCACACTTCTGTCCCTCATCCCACAAACCCTCAGGGAATGCTGTGTCCCAAGGAGCTGTGCCCATTCCAGCCCTCCTGGGATGGATTGTGTGCCGTAAAACAGAGTTTGGAACTCCAGGTTCCCTTTGGCTGCTCCTGCTGCTGCTCTGGTTCCCCAGATCCCAGCCCAGCTGGCCAGACCAGTTCCTCTGNCATCTGGGGTTTTGTGTCTTCCTCAGCACGCAGGTATTGCCTGCACTGAAGTGAAATTCCACCTTCCTCAGCCCCAGCAGGCTCTGGACACGTTGATCTGCTCAGAAATGAGCGTGATCGTGCTGTGACATCAGCCAGGTTTTGGGATCCAGCCCTGGAAGTGTCCAAAGCCAGGGTTTGGAGCATCCTGCTCTAGTGGGAGGTGTCCCTACCCATGGGATGAGATGGGCTTTAGGGTTCCTTCCACTCCAAAGGTAGAAAAGGCAATCCAGAAATACCTGGCACTCATTTTTTCTTCAGTCTCGAGGTTCAGGTCTTGCTCTTCCCTCAGAGCACAGCATAGAAGCCCTGACAGATCTGGGAAAAGAAACAAAATGCTCGTGTGCTCCTCCTGCTTTGAATCTCTGCCCTTGCAGGGAGACTTCCCAAACCTAATTTAAGGGCAGCAGCTGCTCTAATTATGCACAGAAAGTCACACGCCTCTTGCTCCAATTTTTCACTGCAATATTTGGTAAATTCTCCAAGTTTAAGTGAAGTCAGCACCCTTTGGGCCCTACTGCACCCCCTGCTCTGTGTCCCACACAGACTCCTCACCCCCATTCCTCATCCCTGCTGGTCCTGTGGCCACACTTCTGTCCCTCATCCCACAAACCCTCAGGGAATGCTGTGTCCCAAGGAGCTGTGCCCATTCCAGCCCTCCTGGGATGGATTGTGTGCCGTAAAACAGAGTTTGGAACTCCAGGTTCCCTTTGGCTGCTCCTGCTGCTGCTCTGGTTCCCCAGATCCCAGCCCAGCTGGCCAGACCAGTTCCTCTGGCTCAACCCCAGCCCAGGAGTTCTCCCATGTAGGAGAAGGTCATGAACATTTAATGACCCTTTTTCTTTATGAGCCTGTAGAGTTTCACTTCACCCAGAAGGTCAGGAAACAGCAAAGGCTGCAGATAAGGCAATCCCAAAAGGAAGTTCTCATCCTGACAAAAATGTCCCTGTTGATCTCCAGGCTGTTGTCATTTGTGTGTAAAATCAGGAGTTGTAACAAACTGCAGATTTTTTTTCTCTCTTCTGGGCTGTTTTATCTGCTTTTACTCCTGTTTTTAGCTGGTGTTTAACACTTCAATGTTAAACACTGGTGGTTTTATTAAAGCAGTTTAAAGCTCGTGCCAAAAGTAGGTTTCATTTGAAAGCAGCGTAGCTTTGAAAAATGCAAATTTCATTACAGTTTACGAAAGAAGAAAGGTTTGCAGGTGCCAGGATACTGACAAATACTCAGGGTAAGTAAGACTGGTGAGAATGGTAAATTTTAGCTGAAATAACTGCTCATTTATGCTGTGAAATTGATGTTTATATGGCAAATACAGCCTGGACCAGATCAGGCCTGATCCAGGAAGGATCAAGGGAAATATTTTGGTCCCGCTAAAAACCAGAAAGAACAGCAGGTCATTGTTAAGAGCAGGCTCTCAGGTCTGGAGTGCTTTGCCATCAAATACTGGTGGATGGAGGAGAAATCCACCTTTCTTTCTACTCCTGTGGAAAAGCCATCCCAGAAAAGCAGCTGGTGGTGGATACAGTGAGCTGGGATCTCAGGATCGGGGTGTTGGGTGAGGAGCAGAGGGGACAGGGGGAAAGAGGGGTGAGAAGAGGGGACAGGGAGAAAGAGGGGTGAGCAGAGGGGACAGGGGGAAAGGGGTGAGAAAAGGGTGAGAAGGATGAGGAAGGAATGAGCAGAGTGGACAAAGGGAAAGAGGGGTGAGCAGCGGGGACAAAGGGAGGGAGAGATGAGCAAAGTGGACAAGGGGAAGGAAGAAGGGATGAGCACAGTGGGCAAGGGGAAGGAGAGATGAGCAGAGTGGAAAAAGAGAAAGAGGGGTGAGCAGAGTGGACAAAGGGAAGGAAGGGTGAAGAGAGGGAAGGGAGGAAGGAGGGATGAGCAGAGTGGGCAAGGGGAAGGAGGGATGAGCAAAGGGCACAAGGGCAGGGAGGAAGGAGTGTCATTCTTTGGGTCAAGCCCATTGCCAAGCCCTGAGAGCAGTGTGGCAGCACAAAGGACTGTCCTGCTGCTCCTACAAAGTGCCAGTGATGCTGGAACGTCTCCTGCTCTCATCATTTGTGACCTTGTCTGCTCCCCAGCTGTGGGAGCAGCTGACATCTCCAGCCACACAATCACAGGACGTGTTTTCACTGCCAAGCCACATCGCAATTAGCCATGGCTCCTCGTGTGGGCAAACCTCAAAGCTCCCCTGGAGAAATGAGCACTTATTTGCATTTACTTTCAGCACCAAAATGTTATCCCTTGCAAATTTGCTCATTGTCATAAGTGTTGATAAAGCCTTTTTTATTTTTTTTCCTCCAAATCCCCTTCAGGGGTAAACATTTGATTTTATTAAGTTCTGTTATAATAGCTGAAGCTGTCATACAGCACTGCTTTCAATCAATATGCTTCTTAATGTAATAAATCTCTTTACTTTTTCATTCTCTTCCCGAAAGAAAACTGCTGGAGGGTGTGAAACATTTCTTCTGAGGGAAAGTGCATGGCCCATAATACAGCTCTGTGCTGTGCCACTTCTTTAAACTTCATTTTAAATGGGAATGTGATTTATTTCCAGGTAATCTGTGCATGCACTGCATTTTCCCTGGAATGTGTGCTCCCTCCAGACAAACACTGAGGTATTGAAATATCTGATTGTGGTTGGCATTAAATAAAATCTCTGTCCAAGGCTGAGTGCTTCAGGAATGAAGTGTGGGAGTAGGAGGAAGGGGAGAAGGAACATGCTTGTCTCTTTAGTGTTCTTGATGTTTATACCCCTGAGCTTTCATCTGCTTTGCTGCTTTGCAGAGTGAATGGGTTTTTCCTGATTTTTATAGCTTTTATTTCATTGCTCAAGTGGTTTTAGAGATGTCTAGGACATTATGTAGGATGTAGAAGGTGCTTTTCTTGTTGGGTTTTTTTTAACATGGCATATATGTGATGTGGTTCCCGTGGTTTTATTTCTGCTGGGAAGCAGGGAATTTGGGCAACAGTCTGGATAATCCCACCAAACAAAACTAATTTTTCATTGGATATTTATTCCTAATTACCTGAAGTTTGGCTGTTCACTGCTGTGGGAGAAAAGGAGAACCACAGCTGAACTCTGGCCCTTTATTGGTGTGGAAGGAAAGGGAAATCCTGGCTGAAGGTTGGTGAAAAAGGGAAATCACATTTGCAGTTTGGCTCTTTGTTGGTGTGGAAAAAAAGGGGAATTAGACCAGGAGAAGTAGGAAAAACCAGTCTCCAGCTCCCAAGGAGGAGAGAAGCAGCAGCCCTGGGAAGGAGACAATCCCAATTCCCCAGAGTGGAGTTAACTCAGGGATGTGCACTTTGGTGGGAGATGCCAAACTGGTGAAATCCATCGAACCTGAGGGGCTGAATTTGTGTGTGAGGTGATTCCTGGGTCAGGATAATCCTGGTTTTATTTGGAGCTGGATTTGTGTGTGAGGTGATTCCTGGCTCAGTATGATCCTGGTTCACCCTTAGTGCTGGATTTGTTTTAGGTGATTCCCATGGTCAGGATGATTCTGGTTTTATTTGGTGCTGGATTTGTGTGTGAGGTGATTCCTGGGTCAGGATGATCCTGGTTCACCCTTAGTGCTGTATTTGTTTTAGGTGATTCCTGGCTCAGGATGATCCTGGTTTTATTTGGTGCTGTATTTGTTTTAGGTGATTCCTGGCTCAGGATGATCCTGGTTCACCCTTAGTGCTGTATTTGTTTTAGGTGATTCCTGGCTCAGGATGATCCTGGTTTTATTTGATGCTGGATTTGTTTTAGGTGATTCCTGGCTCAAGATGATCCTGGTTTTATTTGGTACTGGGTTTGGGGTAGGTGATTCCTGGGTCAGGATGATCCTGGTTCACCCTTGGTACTGGATTTGTTTTAGGTGATTCCTGGCTCAGGATGATCCTGGTTCACCCTTGGTACTGGATTTGTTTTAGGTGATTCCCATGGTCAGGATGATCCTGGTTCAGCCTTGGTGCTGGATTTGTTTTAGGTGATTCCCATGGTCAGGATGATCCTGGTTCAGCCTTGGTACTGGATTTGTTTTAGGTGATTCCCATGGTCAGGATGATCCTGGTTCACCCTTGGTGCTGGATTTGTTTTAGGTGATTCCTGGCTCAGGATGATCCTGGTTCAGCCTTGGTGCTGGATTTGTTTTAGGTGATTCCTGGCTCAGGATGATCCTGGTTTTCCCTCGGAGCAGGCAGGGGGAAGCAGCAAGCCCCATGTTTCGGGCTCCAAAAGCCCTTGCAGTGCTGTAACCCGGGTGTTTTGGGCACTAAACTTTGCCCTCTTTGTTTCTGCCACCTCTGTGCCTTGCTGGCACAAATTCCAGCTGCTGTTGCTCAGGACAGAGGGAACAAAGAGTGGGAGCAGCTGCCTGCTCCATGGTGCCAGTGCCAGTTGGCATCACCCAGCAGAGGAGAGCCCCAGGCAGCCCCCCATAAATATTAATATAGTGCTGCCTCATCTACAGAGAATTTGGGGTGACACAGCCTCATTTTCCTGGATGTTTGATGCTGTCATACAAAAACCATCCCTGGAGTTGGACTTTTGAAAAGCCTCAGGACTGCAGTCACAGGAGTGGTTTGGGAAGTGAAGCAATAACGGAATTCTCAGAGGATGAGCGTTGCATGAAAGATTTGTAATCCTTGGCAATTAGGAAATTGTTGCTGAGGTTAATGAGGATATTATTTTTAACTTTGAGGGCAGGAGTAATCTCCTGCCTCCGGGATAGAATTATTTCAATCAGTGCTTTAAATAAGCACTTTCTGTGATGGTTTAAATTGACAAACATTTAAATCATCAACCTGAATTCTTTTTTAGCTGTTATGTACCCTGATGTATTCACATTTTTTTTTATTTTGCATTGAGGCAGAATGGTATTTACTACCAGTGTCTAGTTGTGTGAGGTTGGGGGTTTTTCCCCAGTTTTTTTTCTTTTTTGTGGATATCGTTACTGTAAATAAAAGCAGAATGAAAAGCTAAATGAGAAGCCAAATACTGTGATGAGATCAGGAACCTTCTCCTCAGACTCCATTTATAACTGGAATTAGAGAGAGACAAGAATTGGAGATAATTCTGCTCAAGGTAACCACATCTTCAAAGAGAATGATGGCAAAATAATAATTTCTTTTTAAAAAACACTTCTTTTTTTTCCCCCTGCTTTTAGGAGAAACTCCTAGGAGCTGGTTCCCACTTCAATAACTATTTTTCTTTAACCTTCAGAGGCAAATATGTGCTGTTTACATCTGTAATTCTAATTCATGATCATAGTAGGGTGATAGAGTATATTCTCGGGCTTTGAGAAATAAATTTTGTTAATAGTTTTATTTTTAAGCAATTAAAAAATTAAAAGAAAGCAACTTGTGTTCCTTTTCGTGTTGTATCACAGCTCCAGGCAGTAGCAGCACACGGGGTCAGGCTGCAGCACTGCATGTGATGAGTAGAAAAATACTCCAAATAAATTTAAGGAATCTCTTGGGATGTGTTGGAGCACTCCAGGCTTTTAAGCTGCCCGAGCTGGAGTTTGTGTGTTCTGAAGTGTCCATGTAAACATTCCATTGAGAGCTGAACTGCAGGCAGCCTCAGATGCCACAGCAGAAGAGCCAAGGAAAGTGTTTCCAGCTGCAGATTGCAAGGAGCTGTCTCAAGTGCAGGTTTTAAAAGCTTTTTTGGCACACTGGTGTCCATCTTATTAAGGAAAAACCTGACGGGGAGGGAAGATGGTGTGGATGAATAATAGGAGAGGCTGTAACCTCAAACCTATTATAGAAAAGAGATGTTTTTACTGGAATGTTTTGTTGCTGAATTTCCCAGCACCTCCAATTGACAGGAGAGGTAAATACAATTCCAGTGGCAAACACCATTCAATTGAGACTTTTTTTTTTAATACACAAATTGAAAACTTTGCAGTTTTTTCTGTCTCAGTGGCTTTAATTGACCTCCGTGGGCCTCTGATTCAAAGTCTCTCAAAAGTGGGTCACAAAAACATGTTATACCTCTGTGAACAGGTGTTTCCAGCTCATTTTACAGGCTCCAATTCCTGCTTATGTCTCTTGGCTGCTCTCATACAAGTCAGGAACACAACTGAAAATAGGAATTTGTTGCCCCTCTCTTGTTTTCTCCCACAGGCAACTGCTCCTTTTTTTTTTTTTGTGAGACTCCCCCTGTGTGCCTTCTGTTTTTTAATGTGACACCAGCACCTTCCTGCTGGGCTTTGCAGGCCCCAGCTTCTTTGTTTAATGGGATTATTAAGAAATTAATGGCACCTAAGACAGGGCAGCACCAATTCTCATTCCAGATCGTGGAGCTGGGTGGTTTTTTCACATCAAAATGAGAAACCCTGTTTTGAACCTGGGCCAAACCCTGAGCTGTTTGTCATGTTTTTTTGGTGCATTTTGGTTTGAAACAGTGGTTGTAGTTCTTAAAAAGTGATCTAAAGAGCCAGGCAGGGGTGGGCAAGTGGGGCTTTCTTATCCCTGCCTTCCTCTTCTATTTGCAGAATTTATGGCATTATGAGACAGCACAAAAAGAGCTTGACTTCTTCATTTATCAAAAAATAAACTGAAGATCTCAGCAGCCCAAAGGGAGGTTTGAGGGAAAGTTTGAAAAACAACAATGAAACAAGGAAAGTCTTTTCCTTTCTACAGAGGTTTGGTGGTTTCAGACACCCAAAAGTGAATTAACCCCAGAACTTCAGCCCTTCTCTCTGAGAACATCACCCCTGTGCTCACCTGTTCCCTGGGAAAAGGACTTGGTGTTCCCTCTCCTTGCCAGCAGGAGCCTTCCCATGCAGGCAGCATTTGAAAATTTGGAATAATTTGCCCTCTCTGGAGCAGCACAAAGGAGAATCTGCAAGAAATGAAAGTGCTGCCTTTGGCTGAAGGGCTGCAGGTGCTGCAGGGTGGGTTCCTGGGGCTGCACTCTTTCTTCTCTCTCATTTTCTGCTGTTGAGACTTAAAAACATGCCCTGGAAAAACTAAAAATCTCCTGGAAGCTTTTGATCCAAGAGCCCAACTCCTCAGAGAATGGGGGTGTGGGCATGTGCAGTGTGCTCTGATTTAAATAAGGAAAAAAAAGTTAAATTAGGGAACATAACGGGGTTTATTCTTCTGATGAAAATGCCCCAGATTGAGTTAAGTGGTTTTTTTTTGGTTTGCACTTTCAAAGTTACCTTAATAAAACATTTAAAGCCTCCTGATCTATCTTGAATTAAAGTTGTGTATTGCAAGAAAACTGCTCTTAGCAGTGAGGGGCATTTCAAGGTGACCAGAGACGAGTTGGGAACAATAAAAGAAATTAAATTAATTACGTTGTGGGTGAGATTGCCTGTGTTTTATCCTCCCTCTGTACAGCCACATGAGGAGAGGAAATCAAATGAAGAAAGCTGAACAGGATTTTATTATTGCCTAAAGCTTAGACAACTCCACACCACAGGAAAGAACCTACAGGCATTATTTTTGTGCAGCAAGAATTGGTGACATGCTAGAGGAAAAAAAAAAAAAAAGATAATGAATGGTCAAAAGCAGCAAATATGTAAATATTTTGTAGGGAGAAGTAATTAGTGGTAGGAATGAGCTCACACTCAGCCCTGGGCTGCCAGAGGATCTCAATTCCCCAATAATCAGTTTGAAAACACATCAGAGGTGCCTTTTTTCCTGCACTCATTAAGCTGTTCCAGCCAGGGGTGGCATTACTGAAATGTCAGGGTTCAAGAGCCTGCCAGGAAAGTGTTCAGAGGAGGGAAATGCATCCAAACACTCCAGCAAAGCTTTTTGTGCTCCTGTGCCTCTGCAGGTGGCCACATCCCGGGAGCTCAGCTCCCATCCCCGGGCCTTGGGGGTTTGTGGGAGCAGCAATAATGTGGAATTGTCACTGTGCCCTGCCCTCTGCACAAGGGGCAAGGCCAGTGCTCACTTCACTCACTCAGGGGTGATAATTGTCAATATCCCAGGCCATTTGAACCTCTTGGAGTTAGTAAACATTTTAATTAGATCATTTTTAGGCCACAGAGTATATTCTCAGGCTCTGAGAAATAAATTTTTGTTAATAGTTTTACTTTTAAATAACTTTTTTTTAAAAAAAAAGGCAACTTCTTTGCCTTTTTGTGTTGTATCACAAGGGTCAGGCTGCAGCACTGCATGTGATGAGTAGAAAAATACTCCAAATAAATTTAGGGAATCTCTCGGGACATATTGGAGCACTCCAGGCTTTTAAGCTGCCCGAGCTGGAGTTTGTGTGTTCAGAAATGTCCATGTAAACATTCACTCTTTCAGCTGTGATAATTTTCAATATCTGAAGCCATTTGCACTTCCTGGAGTTAGTAAACTTTTAAATTAGATCTTATGTGCGTCAACTGGATAAGAGTGGAGCTGTTGTAAATTGCAGCTGGATTCCAAAGGGGCCAAAGTCAGGCTGGGTTGAAGTGCCAGGTGCATTCCTTGGATACCTGGCACTGGAAATGGAGCTTTCTGATCCTTGCCTTCCTCTTTTATTTGCAGAATTTATGGCATTATGAGACAGCACAAAAAGAGCTTGACTTCTTCATTTATCAAAAAATAAACTGCAGATCTCAGCAGCCCAAAGGGAGGTTTCAATGAAAGTTTAAAAAACAACAGTGAAACAAGTAAAGTCCTTTCCTTTCCTTCCCTTTCCTTTCCCTCCCTTCCCTT
>VYZP01016163.1:112108-124623 GCA_013400635.1 Hypocryptadius cinnamomeus | reverse complement strand
TCCGGTGCGGCGGCCGGAGGGCGCTGGTGGGTCCCGGTGTACGGGCCGGGCTCGGCGGGGCTCCCGTGCCCGGAGCGGGGAGGGAGGGGAGGAGGGAGGCGGCCGCCGCCACCGGGGCCGGCCCTTCCCGGTGGCCGTTCTCCACCGCCGCTCGCCCGGAGCAGGGACCGGCTGCCACGTCCCGGCTGGTTCCCGGTGCTCCGGGGCGGCCGTGCCCGGTAAAACCCGTTGGCCGCCGTTCAAGACAAACAGGGCCGGGACGCCCGGGTCGGTCCCAGCTTTGTCGCAGGTCGCTGCACCGGGAAGGGCGGGCTCGGGGCGGCCTCGGCAGGGCCACGCACCGGGCACCAGGACACTGGGCACCGGGACAAGGGGAACCCGACACTGGGAACCCAGCGCTGTGCACCTGGATTCTGGCACCGGGCACCCAGCACCGGGACACTGGGGCATCGGGAACCCAGCACTGGCCCTTCCCTGGGGGCAGTGGGAGAGCTGGGACTTGGGCTCTGCATCCCCAGGCTGGTGGTGGGGACATCAGGACCCTCCACTCCTTGCACGGCCTCGCACCCCCGTGGACACCGGGGCCCCTGTTGGGGCGTCAGGGTGGGGCGACCAAGCGCTGACCCCTCCTCGGTGCCCACAGCATGTCGTGGTTCAGCGGCATCCTGGTGCCCAAGGTGGACGAGCGGAAGACGGCATGGGGGGAGCGCAACGGCAAGAAGGGCCCCCGGCCCCGAGCCGGCCTCTGCGGCCCCCGCTACATGAGCTGCCTGCAGGACCCTGAGATGGAGCGGGGTGCGGGACCCGCCCGGGGGCTGCGCTGCACTTGGCAGGAGGATCACTACGGCAAGAAGGGGCCCGCGGGCGACCTGGGACTCAAATCGGTGGACACGGGCTTGGAGGACGGCGAGGCCAAGGGGCCGAAGGGAGCCGGGGGACATGGGGGGCGGCCGTCGGCCGGCGAGTGCTGGCGGCGCCTGCTCCAGGTTTTCCGCTCCAAACGCTTCCAGTCGGCCAAACTGGAGCGGCTTTACCAGCGCTACTTCTTCCAGATGAACCAGAGCAGCCTGACGGTGCTGATGGGAGTGCTGGTGCTGGTTTGTGGGGTGATGCTGCTCTTCCTCTGCCTGCCCGGTGCCCCCCACGTGCCGGCGGCCGCCGCGCTGGCCGGTGCCACGGCGCTGTTCCTGCTCCTCATGGTGCTGTGCAGTCGCAGCGCCTTCCCCCAGGACTACATGTGGGTGGTGAGCTACGTGGTGCTGGGGCTGCTGGCCGGGGTGCAGGCGCTGGGGACGGTGGCCGTGGCTCCCCGAAGCGCGGCCGAGGGCGTTTGGTGGAGCGTTTTTTTCATCTACATCACCTACACGCTGCTGCCCGTGCGGATGCGGGCGGCCGTGCTGGCCGGGGTCCTGCTCTCCGCCCTGCACCTCGCCATCGCCTGGCACCGCAACGCTGCCGACCCCTTCCTCTGGAAGCAGGTAGGGACACACCTGGGAGGGGCTGAGCCCCGGGGGGTCCCGCCCACCTGCAGGTGGGACCTCCCATCCCTGAATCCCGCTCTGCAAATTTGGGATTTTTTTTGCACTTGGTGGAAAGTTCTAGATGCAGGAGGGGCCCCTTGGCTACCCGGGGATAGGGGGCCCCGGGGGAGGTGCCATGCTGGGGTCCCGTGGTGGGGCGGGGTGGGCCCCTCATCCCAGCACAGACCCACCATTGTGGGCAGCACCGGGAGGAAGGGGCACCCACAAAGCCCCCGTTGTAGGGTTGGCGGAAACCCCCGAGGAGGGACGCAAGTCCAGGGCACCAGGGCAGGGGAGTGGCCGTCACCCAGAGGGGCAGGGATGCTGCCAGTGTCCCCTGTCCTGCCCCTCTGAGGTGGTGGGTGCTCCCAGTGGGGTGCTGCTTGCACAGGGGGTGCAGAGGGGTCCCCCATCCCTGGGGCCGCGTGTTCCTAGCCCCAGCAGCTCCCCCTCCTTGAGCAGAGCCACTCGTCACCATCACCCTCGCCCTGCCTGGCCAGGGCCAGGGCCAGGGCCACGTGCTGTCCCCGCGGGGCACAGGGCGAGGAACACAATGACATCCGAGGCCAGCGGGGTCACGGGAAGGGCCGCCCCCCTGGGGAGGGTTCACCCCTTCAGGACAGGAGCGATGGGGCTCCGAGGGATGCGATGGGGCCGGTGAGGGGATGTGAGGCCTCTGCTCCCAGTGTCCCAGAGTGCTGGAGCGCTATAAATAGCCCTGGCCCCGGTCCCGGGGGATGGGGACGGGGGAAACCGCAGCTCCCTCCGCAGTCATCTCCGCTTTCTGACTTCCTCTGCTTCCCGAGGGCGTCCCCATGACCCCCATGCTCCAGGCCCCCATGTGCCCCTGGTTCCTGTATCCTCAGATCCCCTCTGCTCTGGTTTTCTACATCCCCACATCCCCATGTTCCCCCTGCCCTGGCTCTCCAGGTCCTCCACATTTACCCTATGCCTGTCCCCTGTGTCCAAGTCCCCTCTGTCACCCTACCCTGTGTCCCCAGGCCCCTGTGATTCCCCTACCCTGTGTCCCCTTTGCCCCACCTACCCTGTGTCCCCATGTCCCCTTTGCCCCCCATCCTGTGTCCCCAGGTCCCTGCATCCCCTGTTCCCCAGTTTCTCATGGCCCCAAGTCCTCCATGCCCCTGCAGCCCTCTTGCCCTGTTTTCCCATGTCCTTTGGTGCCCCACATCCCCCTGACCTTGTCCCCTGCATCCTCCTTGCCCTGTGTCCCAGAACCCCCATGTCCCCCTGCCTTCAGCCCCTATGTTCCCATATCCACACCCCACTCTTTGCAGCCCCCTCTCCTCCCCTTAGCAGCACCCACCATACCAAAGCCAAGGTTCTGTGCTGCAGAGGAGGGTGGCAGAGCTGGCTGGGGGTCCCCAGGTGGTCTCACTGAGCCCACCTCCCCCCCAGCTCAGCGCCAATGCCCTGATCTTCCTCTGCACCAACGTGGTGGGGGTCTGCACCCACTACCCGGCCGAAGTGTCGCAGCGCCAGGCCTTCCAGGAGACCCGTGGCTACATCCAGGCGCGCCTGCACCTCCAGCGGGAGAACCGTCAGCAGGTGGGACGGGGGATCCCGGGGGTCCCCGTGCTGAGCTGGGGGTCCAGCAGCACCCTGGCCCTGCTGATGGGACTGCTCTGGCTGCAGGAGCGGCTGCTGCTGTCAGTGCTGCCACAGCACGTGGCCATGGAGATGAAGGAGGACATCAACACCAAGAAGGAGGACATGATGTTCCACAAGATCTACATCCAGAAGCATGACAACGTCAGGTACTGTGGGGACGGGGGTGCGGGCGAGCTTTGGGGGAGGCATCACCAGGGGAGGGCGTCTGGGGCAGCGTGTGGGCCATCCCCAGCCCGTGCTCTTCCTCCCGGCAGCATCCTCTTCGCGGACATTGAGGGCTTCACCAGCCTGGCCTCGCAGTGCACGGCCCAGGAGCTGGTGATGACGCTCAACGAGCTCTTCGCCCGCTTTGACAAGCTGGCTGCGGTGAGTGGAGGGGCTGGGGGATTTTGGGGGGTCCTGGAGCCCTCCTAACCTGCTCGTGCCCCCCAGGAGAACCACTGCCTGCGCATCAAGATCCTGGGGGACTGCTACTACTGCGTGTCGGGGCTGCCGGAGGCACGCGGGGACCACGCTCACTGCTGCGTGGAGATGGGCGTGGACATGATCGAGGCCATCTCGTGAGTGGGGCAGAGCCAGGGGCTGTGCCCGTCCCCAGTGCCACCACAGCTTGGGGGGCTGCACCTGACCCTGCTGTGCCCATCCCCTGGGCTGGCACATCTCTGGTGCCACCACAGCTTGGGGAGCTGCATCCAACGCTGGTGCTGGTGTGTCCCCAATGCCATCACAAATGTGGGGGATGGCATCTCCTGGGCTGGCACGTCCCAAGTGTCACCACAACCCTGAGGATCTGTGTCTGCTACTGGTGTGTCCCTGGTGCCACCACAGCTTGGGGGACAGGTCCCATTCCTGGTGCTGGCACATTCCCAGTACTCACCAGTCTGGGTCACAGTGCCTAGGGATGCCATGGGGTGCTTGGGGGTGCCATAGGGTGCTTGGGGGTGCCATGGAGGGTGCCATGGGGTGCTTGGGGGTGCCATAGGGTGCTTGGGGGTGCCATAGGGTGTCTGGGTGGGCCATGGTGCCTCAGGTGCCTGTGAGTCCAGTGGTCCTTTGGGTTGCCTTGGCGTGCTGTGGTGCCTGGGAGTCCTGAAAGACCTTGGGGTGCCCGGCAGTGCTGTGAGGTGTCTGGTGCCAATGGGTTGCTGTGGTGTCTGGGACTCCTGAAAGGCCAAGGGCTGCTTGGGGATGCCTCAAGGCACCTGGGGGTGCCATGGAATGCCCAGGGGTGACACAGTGCTGGTCCCATCTGCAGGCTGGTGCGTGAGGTGACGGGGGTGAACGTGAACATGCGCGTGGGCATCCACAGCGGGCGGGTTCACTGCGGCGTCCTGGGGCTGCGCAAGTGGCAGTTCGATGTCTGGTCCAACGATGTCACCCTCGCCAACCACATGGAAGCGGGTGGCAAAGCTGGGTGAGCCGGGCAAGGGGGGCTGGGCTGGGGTCTGGGGTGGGGGACGCTGGGCAGGGAGGGCTCAGCACCTTCATCCCGCCATGCCCAGGCGCATCCACATCACCTGGGCAACGCTGCAGTACCTGAACGGGGACTATGAGGTGGAGCCGGGCCACGGGGGCGAGCGCAACGCCTACCTCAAGGAGCACAACATCGAGACCTTCCTCATCGTCGGCTGCAGCCAGAAGCGCGTGAGTTGGGGGCCATCTGAGGGGCAGCAGGGGCGTGGGAAAGCAGGGGTCACCCCCTCATGGCCGTGTCACCCTGCAGAAGGAGGAGAAAGCCATCCTGGCCAAGCTGCAGCGCACTCGTGCCAACTCCACCGAGGGGCTGGTGCCACGCTGGGTGCCCGAGCGCTCCTTCTCCCGCACCAAGGACTCCAAGGCCTTCCGGCAGATGGTGAGCAGCCCTGGGCAGGGCATCGGGCACAGGGGACCCTCACCACGGTGCTATCAGCCACTCTCTGCCCTTCCGTGGCTGTCAGTAGCTTCCCCAGCCCTGCCCGCAGCCCTCAGGGCTTCTTCCGCTGCCTGTGGGCCTCAGGGAGTTCCTGGGTGGCCCCTGGTGCTCAGCAGACCTTGGAGATCCTCCTTGTTCTCACCAGTCCTGGATACCCTCAGGGGTCTCCCATCCTCACTGGTGTTAGTCATCCCGCCTAGACCCCTCCCTCCTCCCTTTGCAGACCCCAGGGACCCTCTTGTCCTTGCCAAAAACCCTTGGGGACCCCCTGCCCCATTTACCCCTGGAACTCTGTCCCCCATCCTGGGTGACCCTGGGGGGTGTCCCATGTCCTTGTCATTCATGGGGGTTGCCCCCATCCGTGTCAGTGTCTCTGACACCTCCTTTGTGTCTCCCAGGGCATCGATGACTCCAGCAAGGACAAGTAAGTGTTCCCATGCTGGGCTGCTTGGGGGGTCGTGACCAACCCCTCCCTGGGGCAGAGCTGGGAGCTGGGAGGGTCCTGACCCCCCCATTCCCCAGCCGTGGTGCCCAGGAGGCCCTCAACCCTGAGGACGAGGTGGATGAGTTCCTGAGCCGGGCCATCGACGCCCGCAGCATCGACCAGCTCCGCAAGGACCACGTCAAGAAGTTCCTGCTCACCTTCCAGACCCCTGAGCTGGAGAAGAAGGTTGGGGGGCCCTCTGTTCCCTTTGTTCTGGACCCACCATTCCATCTGTCTCTTGAAGTCCCCTCTGCCCTGGCCCCATCAGCATCTTTGTCCTCCCATCTCTCCTCCATCCCTTGGGGTCTTCTCTGTGCTGGTTTCATGGTCCCTCCACCTTCTCAGCCTCATCCCCTCCATTCCATCCCCTGGGGTTCCCCCTGTCCCTTCCCATCCCCTGGGATCCCCCCTGTCCCCTCCCATCCCCTGGGGTCCTCTCATCCCCCACCATTCCATCTTCTGGGGTGCCCCCTGTCCCCTCCTGTCCCCTGGGATCCCCTCCCTACATCCCATTCCCTGCATCCCTGGAGTCCACCCCATCCCCCTCCATCCCATGCCCCAGGATGTTCCTGTCACCCTTTTCCTCACTCTCTGGGGTCCCCCCCTTTCCCTCCATCCCATTTCTTGCATCCCCTGGGGTTCCCTGTTCCCCTCTATCCCACCCTTTGGGGTTGCCCCTGTCCCACTCCATCCCATCCTCTGGGATGTCCCCAGTCCCCCTTCATCTGCATCCCTTGAGGTCCTCCCATTTCCCTCCATCCTGTCCCCCAGGTTCCCCCATTCCTCTCCACCCCATTTCTCCCTTGGGATCCCCCTGGGGTTCCTGGGGTCCCCACCTCTCTCCATCCAACCATCTCACCTCCTCCTATCTCCTCAGTACTCCAAGAAGGTCGATGACCGTTTTGGTGGCTACGTGGCCTGTACCCTCCTCGTCTTCTGCTTCATCTGCTGCCTCCAGATCCTGGTGTTCCCCCAGTAAGTGCTGCAGCCCCCCAAATACCAGCTCTGATCCCCTCAACCCCATCACTCACCTCCCACCTCTCCCCAGCTCCTCGCTGATGCTCGGGGTCTACGTCAGCATCTTCATCCTCCTTGCTGCCATCCTCTTCATCTGTGCCATCTACTCCTGCGTCACTGTGAGTACCTGAGGGTTGGGAGGGTTTTTGGGGGGCTCGGCCATGCCTGACAGGATCCTTGGTCCCCCCCCAGGTCTTCCCCGCCGCCCTGCAGCAGCTCTCCCGTGGCATCGTCCAGTCCCGTGCCCGCAGCACCGGCATCGCCGTCTTCACCATCCTCCTCGTCTTCATTGCTGCCTTCGTCAACATGGTAGGGTCACGGGGGTCTGGGGGGTTTTGGGGGGCTCAGGGAGCTGCGGGGCACCGGCTCACCCCTCTGGCCCCCCAGTTCTCCTGCAGCCGCGTGGCCCTGCGGGACTGTGCTGCCCGTGAGCTCAACGTCACCCCCGGGTCCGTGGGGCCCTGCCAGCTCCGTGCCCTCAACTTCTCCCTGGGCACCCCCGTGGGCTCCTGCCACGGTGACGGGCTGGCCTGTGACTTCCCCGAGGTGAGTGGCTGTGGGCACTGCCTGGCACAGGGCATGGCTCCCACAGGGGTCCCTGCTGGTGCCACGTCCTCCCTGGGTGCTGGCAGAGGGTCCCCAAGGGTGTAGTGTCCCCAGGAATGCTGGCACGGATCTCAGTAGGCATTGTGTCCCCAAGGGTGCTGGCACGGGGTCCCCATGGGTGCAGCATCCCCAAACATGCTGGCACAGGGTCCCTGAGGGTGCAGGGTGCTGGAAGGGGGTCCCTGCAGGTACTGTGTCCCTAAGGATGCTGGCACAGGGTCCCAGAGGGTTCAGTGTCCCCCAGAGTGCTGGCACTGGGTCCCCATGGGTGCAGGGTGCCAGCACAGGGTCCCCACACACACGGGGTGCTGGAACAGGTCGCTCGGGTCCAAGGTCCTCAGTGGGTGCTGGCACTGAGCCCTCGAGGTTGCTGGGTGCTGGCACAGTGTCCCCAGGGGTGCAAGGTCCCTGTGGGCGTGGGGAGGTGCTGGGATTCCTGAGGTGCTGCAGGGTTCCCAAGGGTGCCATCCAGTGTTCCCAAGGTGCTGCAGGGGTTCCTGGAATGCTGTCTGGGGCCACTGGGATGCTGCAGGAGTTCTTGGGGTCCCAGCTGGTGTTCCCAGGGTGCCATTCAGGTTCCTGGGGTACCATCCATGGTTCCTGGGGTTTTTGGGGTGCTTCAGGAGTCCTGTGCTGCTGGCTGGTGTTCCCAGGGGTGCCATGTGGGGTTCCCAGTCTGCTGCAGAGGTTACTGGGGTGCTGCAGAGTTCCCACAGGTGCTGTCCAGGGTCCCCCAGGAGTTCCATCCTGGGTTCCTGGGGTGAGGGCTGGGGTTCCTGGGGTGCCATCTGGGGCTCCCAGTGTGCTGTAGAGGTTATTGGGGTGCCATCAGGGATTTCCAGGAGTGCCTGCAGTATTCTCAGGGGTGTCTGCCAGTATTCCCAGGGTGCTACAGGGGTTCCCAGGGTGCCATCCAGCATTCCAGGGGTGCTACAGGGGTTCCTAGAATGCCCATCCTGGTTCCCGGGGTGCCATCTGGGGTTCCCAGGGTGCTGCAAAGATCCCAGGGATGCCATCTGGTGTTCCTGGGTACCATCTGGTGTACCTGGGGTGCTGCTGCATCCCACCATGTGCTCCCCAGTACTTCAGCTACAGCGTGGTGCTGAGCCTGCTGGCCTGCTCCGTCTTCCTGCACATCAGTAGCATCGGGAAGCTGCTGCTCATGGTGGGCATCGAGGCCACGTTCCTGCTGCTGGTGGAGGGGCCTCACGCAGCCCTCTTTGACAATGCTGACCTGCTGGTCCTGGCCAATGCCCTGTGAGTGCCCCCGGTCCCCCAGAGGTCCCCACCTTGGAGCTGTGTCCCCACCCCACTGACCCCTGGCTCCTGTCCCCACAGGCCCCCCTTCAACATGACCCAGGGAGAGTGGTGAGTGGGAAACTGGAGCCAGTGGGGACCTGGGTGTAGGGCTGTGAGGGTGGGCAGAAGTAGGAGGGTCCCTTGGGGGTCTGTGGTGCTGCAGTGTTGGGGGGTGGGTACAGCCTCAGGGTCTCTGGTGTGGGTTCAGCTTTGGGGTCTGGGTGCAAATCTGGGGCTCCTTTGGGTGGGTGAGTGGATCTTTGGGGTCTACCATGCAGATTTAGGGTCCCTGGGATGGGAAGGTGAATGTTTGGGGTCTGGATGCAGCTTTGGGGTCCCTGAAGGGGGTGAGTGCATCTTGGGGTCTGAGTGGATCTTTGGGGTCTGAGTGCAGGTTTTGGGTCTCTTGGATGAGTGGGTGAATCTTTGGAGTTGGGTGCATGTTTGGAGTTCCCCTGGGTGGGTGAGAGGGAACTTTGGGTTCTGAGAGCAGATCTGGTGTCCACGGAGTGGGTGGGTGGATCTTTGGGGTCTGGGTGCATGTTTGGGGTCTGGGTGCTGTTTGGGATCTCTGGGTGGGCAGGGACAGATCCCCCAGCCCACCTCAGGGGTCCTGGGGGTCCTGCAGCCCGGCAGAGGGGAAGGTGGCCCTGCGCTACGTGACCCCCGTGGTCCTGGCCGTGTTCGCGCTCGCCCTGTACCTGCACGCGCAGCAGGTCGAGTCCACAGCCCGCCTCGACTTCCTCTGGAAGCTCCAGGTATGACCAAGGTGTGGGGGGCTAGGAACAACCCTTTTCCTGCATCCTGAGACTGGGACTGACCCCCTCCCTGCACCCCAGGACTGCACTGGGGTGACCACGGGGTCAGTATTGATGCCTTCCCATACTCTGGAACAAGACTGACCCCTCTCAGCACCCCAGAACCGAGGGGGTTGTGGGACCAGGACTGACCCTGCTCCCTGGGATTGGGGTGACCATGGGACAGGAACTGACTCTTCCCCTGCTCCCTGGGATTGGGGTGACCATGGGACAGGAACTGACTCTTCCCCTGCTCCCTGCGATTAGGATGACTGTGGGGCTGGAACCAACCCCTTCCTTCCACCCTGAGACCAAGACTGACCCTCCCTGCACCCCAGAACCGGGGCAGTCATGGGACAGGGACCAATCCAGGGCCAGAACCACCCCCCTCCCCACACCCTGATAAGAAGGTGGCCACAGGGCTGGGAGCAACCCTTTCCCTGTACCCCAGGACTGGGGTGACCATGGGGCTGGGACCAACCCCCTCCCCACACCCTGATGCCAGGGCAGCTGTGGGGGTCCTCTGGCAGCTCCCACCTGGCTCTGTGCCCACAGGCAACGGGCGAGAAGGAGGAGATGGAGGAGCTCCAGGCCTACAACCGGCGGCTGCTGCACAACATCCTGCCCAAGGACGTGGCCGCGCACTTTCTGGCACGGGAGCGGCGCAACGACGAGCTCTACTACCAGTCCTGCGAGTGCGTGGCCGTCATGTTCGCCTCCATCAGCAACTTCTCCGAGTTCTACGTGGAGCTGGAGGCCAACAACGAGGGAGTGGAGTGTCTGCGGCTGCTCAACGAGATCATCGCCGACTTTGATGAGGTGCTGGGGTGGAGAAGGGGCAAGGGGGTGCGTGGGGGCAAAGTGCACAGGGATGGGGTGCAGCAGATGGGGTTAATGGGGTGCTGGAGAGGCTGTGGAGCAGTGGGGATGAGGTTGTGGTCCAGGGAGTGTGGTCATGGGGTCATGGGAAGGCAGTGGAGCAGTGGGGATGAGGTACAGGTTGTGTTTCGCCCTTGGAGAAGCCACGGAGCAGCTTTTCATGGAGCCACAGGAATAGGTGCAGGGCATGCTGGAGAGGCTGTGGAGCAGCGTGGATGGAGTGCACAAGGATGAGGTGCAGGAAGATGGGGTGTTGGAGAGGCTGTGGAACACCAGGTTTGGGGACAGGGTGCAGGAGATGGAGTGCACAGGGTGCAGGAGAAGCTGTGGAGCACCATGGATGAGGATGGGGTGCAGGGATCACAGATACGGGTTGTGGGAGAGGCTGTGGAGCACCATGAATGAGGTGCCAGATGGGGTGCACCAGAGAGCCTGCAGAGCACCATATCTGGGACAGGATGCAGGAGATGGTGTGCAGGGGGTGTTGGAGGGGTTGAGGAACGCCGTGGAGGAGGTTGGGGTGCAGGGGATGTGGTCATGGGGTGCTGCAGAGGCTGTGGAGTAGCATTGGTGGAGCCACAGCGCAGGGTGCTGGAAAAGCCATGGAACAGCATTCACGGGACGGGGTGCAGAGTTTGGGGTACCCATCACCCTGTCGAGGTGCTGTGGAGGTGACCCCAGCCCATCCCCCCAGATCATCAGCGAGCAGAAGTACCGGCAGCTGGAGAAGATCAAGACCATTGGCAGCACCTACATGGCGGCATCGGGGCTCAACGCGGCCACCTACGACCGCGAGGGCCGGAGCCACATCGCGGCGCTGGCCGACTACGCCATGCACCTCATGGAGCAGATGAAGTACATCAATGAGCACTCCTTCAACAACTTCCAGATGAAGATTGGTGAGCCCTTGCACACCCCTTGCACGTCCCCCTGCACCTCCAGCCATCCCATGCTGTTGTTTGTGGCTTTGTGCCCTTTTCCCTCTCTTTCCCCCCTCCCTTTCCCAATCACCTCTTCTTTTTCCCTTTCATAACCCATTTTCCTCTCTCACACTCCTTTTCCTTTTATACCCCCTTTTCTTCCCTCCTGACCTTTTTCCCCTCGTCCCCCTTTTCCCCCCCCACCCCCTTTTCCCCTCTCACCTGTCCTTTCCCCTTACCCCTTTCTTTTCCAATCTCTCCCTCCTTTTCCTCATCCCTTCTTTCCCCCTCACCTCTCTTTCCCCTTTTTCCCCTCTCACCTCCCCTTTCCCCATCATCTCCCCTTTTTCCCCTCCACATTCCTCTTCTCCCTGTCACTCCCTCCTTTTCCAATCTCACCTCCCCACCCCTTCTTTTCCCCCCTCACTCCTCTTTTTCCCTCTTCCCTGAGTGTGGGGGTCACCCCTGACTCTCACCCCTGTCCCCCCAGGCCTGAACATGGGCCCAGTGGTCGCAGGGGTCATCGGGGCTCGCAAGCCCCAGTACGACATTTGGGGCAACACCGTCAACGTCTCGAGCCGCATGGACAGCACTGGGGTCCCCGACCGCATCCAGGTCAGTCAGGGGTGGGAGGGACACAGGACACCTGCCCAGAGACCCCCAAGGTCCCCCCCTTACACCCATGTCCCCCCTCCAGGTGACAACAGACCTGTACCAGGTGCTGGCTGCCAAGGGCTACGTGTTGGAGTGCCGGGGGCTGGTCAAGGTCAAGGGCAAGGGGGAGATGACCACCTACTTCCTCAATGCGGGCCCTGGGGGCAGTTAGGGGGGTCCCCATGATGTCCCCCCACGTCAGGGACTCCCCCAGCCTGTGCCGAGCTCAGGCAAAAAAAAAAAAAAAAGGAAAAATCTCCAAATACATGTATTTAAAAAAAAAGGGAGAAATGGACACAAGGAGGTGGTTGGGAGGTGTGGGGAGGTAACCCTGTGCCCCCCCTCCACGGGTGTTTTAGGGCGTTTCCCAGCCCTNGTGTGTACAGATAAATTATATATAAAACACTTTGGATACGAGCTGTGGCCTGGCCTGTGGGGCGGAGGGGCATACGGGGCTGCNGTTTCCCAGCCCTGCACCGGGGTGTTTTTTTGTGGGAGGGGGGGGATCATGGTAACCCCCATCCCTTTGCTGAACCCCCCATGTGCCAAAGAGGGGAGATGGAGCCCCCCCCAGAAAAGGGACTGCAGGGGGTTTTGGGGGCGGGGGGCTCCCCAGCCCCCTCCATGTGCCAAATTGAAGTGCCGCCTGCGGGGGTGGGGAGGCGCAGGCCCAGCATCTCCGCAGCCCCCTCACCCCCCGGGGGTCCCAGCTCCCTCCGGGGGGACTGTGGCGGGGAGGGGGGGGGGAAAGACCCTCCCCCTTTTAAATGCAAAAAAAACCTAATGAAGTGACTTTTT
>VYZP01016163.1:96816-112020 GCA_013400635.1 Hypocryptadius cinnamomeus | reverse complement strand
TCCCTCCCTCCTTTGGAACGCTCGCGCCACCAACGGCTCCCCCCCGCGCCCGCCCACCCGACGCTTGACGTCATCGCGCCGCCGCGCTGCGTGCGCACGCCGCGTCCCCCGCGCGGGCGCAGAGCCGCCATGGAGGCCTCGGCGGGCGGCGGCGGCGCCGGGCCCGGGCGGCGCTGGTACTTCAGCCGCGAGCAGCTGGAGCGGAGCCCATCCCGCCGCGCCGGCCTCGACCCCGACAAGGAGCTCTCGTACCGGCAGCAGGCGGCCAACCTGCTGCAGGACATGGGGCAGCGCCTCAACGTGTATCCGGCCGCGCTAGGCCGCGCTAGGCCGCGGGTGGGAGCGGGGCGGGGCGGGGAGAGCCGGGAGGGAGTGAGGGGAGAGCCGGGAGCGGGTACGGGGAGAGCCGGGAGCGAGTGCGGGGAGAGCCGAGTGTTGTGGGGATCGAGGAGAGCCCGGCCCCGGGTCCGGGAGATCGGTGCTGCGGTGTCGGGAAGGCCCGGCCCGGCTCTCGGCGCGGGGAAAGCCGCTTTTCCCGTTTTTGGCTCGGGAAATCCCGTTTCGGGCTCAGGGAAAGCTGTGCTGGCGTGTTGGAGAGGCTTGGGCAGTCCTGGGCGGCCCGGGAGAGGGGAGAGCTGTGCCGGGGTGCTTGGAAGGGAGCGGCGGGCCCGGCCCGGGTGCGCCGAGCCCGCTTCGGGATCGGGGAGATTTCGGGAGTGGGGACGGCAGTGCCGGGGTGTGGGGAAGGGAAGACACGGCCAGAGCGGGAGCAGGGACAGCCGAGCCCATTTCCAGGTCGCGGGAATCCCGTTTCACGGGCAGGGAAAGCTGTGCTGGTGTGTCGGGAAGGCCCGGCCTAGGAGTGGGGAGAGCCGAGCCCGATTTGGGATTGAGGAAATCCGGTTAGAGGAGTGGGAAAAGCTGTACTGGGGTGTTGTGAAGGCTCGGCCCACGAGTGCCTGGGAAAACTAAGCTTATTTTAGGACCAAGGGGATCCCAAAAAGGATTTTGGGAGCAGGAAGAGCTGTGCCAGGTTGTGAGGAAGGACATCTGGGCCTGTTTGGGATCGAGCAGACCCCATTTTGGGAGCAGGGAGAGCTCTCCTGGGGTGCTGGGAAGGCTCAGCTTGGTTATGGGGAGCGCTGAGCCAGTTTTGGGGTTGAGGAGAGCTATGTTGGGGTGCAGGGAAGGCCTGCCCTGGGAGTGAAGAGAGCCTGTCCCATCCTGGTGCTGTTGGTGTGTGGGGTCTGTTCCAGTGGCTCCCCTGGGCCTGCCTGGGGGTCTCTGTGCTTTTCCTTAACCCTATTCCCAGCTCCCAGCTCACCATCAACACAGCCATCGTGTACATGCATCGCTTCTACATGGTGCAGTCCTTCACCCAGTTCCACAGGAATGTAAGTGCTGGGATTTGGGGGGTGGGGGGCGCTGGGAACCCCCAAATCCACTCCTGGGGAGGGGAACCCCCCTTGGGAAGAGGTTTGGGAAGGGAGAAGGGACCCTTTTCTCCCTCCTGATGGTGGCCAGACTTGAACAGCCTTCTTTCCCTGAAGGAATATTGAGAACCCACCTGGTTTATTGATTTTAATCTTGAATTTAGTGGCTTTTTAAGCAAACAGAGCATTTTCCTCCACAGTCGGTGGTGCCAGCAGCGCTTTTCCTGGCAGCCAAGGTGGAGGAGCAGCCTAGGAAGCTGGAGCACGTCATCAAGGTGGCACATGCCTGTCTGCACCCCCAGGAGCCTCTGCTGGACACCAAGAGTGAGGTAAGAGTGGGGAGGGAGCTTTGGGATGTGCTGTGAGAGCTGGAGGAGTGGGAATGGTGTCGGAATCTCGTGGCTCCCGTGGCTCCTCCACCCTCCCGAGGTGCTCAGGGGCAGCTTCTCCATCCAACCTCTCCTGCTGCAGAGAGATTTGGGCTTCCCCCTTCTGTGCAAAGCCTTTTCTCCTCTGCTGCACACCTGGATGCAGGTGTGCTGTGTGCCAGTGTCCCTGGAGTGCTGCTGAGGAGGGTGTGGAGCAGAGGAGCTCCACTGTGGGAGCAGTTTGTCCCAGCACCTGTCTCAGTGGGTTCAAAATGTTGCTGATCCCTCATTTCTCCAGACAGCCCCTTTTACCTGGAGCTGAGCAGCGGGTCCTGCTGGAAGGGGCAGCTTTTTCCAAGGAAACTTACAGAAAATTTAAAAAAAAAGCAGGAAAAGCAGGTGATTCCTGCACTGCTCATGTGGGGGACCAGCACCCACGGCCCACCAAACACTCTGATCCCTCTTTCTTAGAATCTCCAGATGCTTTGGGTTGGAAGGACCTTAAATCCCATCCCATTCCACCCACCTGCCACGGGCAGGGACATTTTCCAGTAGCCCAGCTTGCTCTGAGCTCCATCCAGCCTGGCCTTGAACACTTCCAGGGAATCTGTTCCAGTCCCCCCGTGCAGGGAGATTCCCATTTTTGCCCTGGAGAGAAGGGTGTTAGGAATGTGCAGGCTTGATCCAAGTGCCTCTCCGTGAGTAACCTGCCTGTCCTCTCAACCCCAGGCTTACCTGCAACAAGCCCAAGACCTGGTCATTCTAGAGAGCATAATCCTACAGACCCTGGGTAAGTTCCTCGAAGCGGCCGGACTGCCACACGAATCCCAGAGCCAGGAGAATTCCACAGGCTGGAGAATTCCTCACCCCTTCCACAGAGTGCACACAACAAACCCTGTTTTTCAGCCTGACTCCTGTTTTTAACATCAGTTTTTCAGGTGTAACTTGTGCCAGGCTCAATGCTGAGAGATTTAAGTGTGGTTTGTCACTTTGGTGTTTTTTTTCCCCTAAAAAAAACAGGATTTGTGCTGCTTGGACACCGGTCTTTGTCCTGGGTTGTGCTTTCCAGCTCAATCATAGAATGATGGAATGGTTTGGGTTTGAGGGGACCTTAAAGACCATCCAGTTCCAGGCCATAATGTTCCAGTTCTGTTGCAGGAAGCAGTCTGTACTGAGAGATGTCTTAAAAAAATGGGTTAGAAGTGAATATTTTCATGAAATAATTAAATGGGGGAGAATCCCCAGAACTCAACAAACCAGGAGGAGTTGCTGGGTGTTTGTGGAAGTAGGAGTCTCCATGTAGGGCTGTGGCTGGTGGAGCTGGTGCCCTGTTTCTTTATCAAATGCACTGTTAAAAGTTGTGTTCACTAACAAATGTTCTGTTTCAGAGGCAGTTTGTAGGTAGATTTTCCCTCCAAAAGAGCAGGATTTGTCATTCCTGACTGGATTCAGGGCAGACTCCATGTCCCTCCTTCAGTGGGGGCAGAGGTGCCGTGGGCAACAAGCCTGTGGCTAAACCAAGCCCAGTTCTGCAGCCTCCCAGTTCTCCAGAGGCCTTTTTAAACACCCCAGTTCTCCCAGAACATTCTGCAGATCTGCTGTGCACATGGACCAATTGGAATTCTTTTTTCCCCTTTCAAACACAATTCCCAAAGTGAGGAGGAAGCGGGAGCAAGGATTAAACTCAGTTGTCCTCAGTGCTTTAGGCCCATTCAAAGGGAAAACAATCTGCTTCCTCTCAGCTTTTTGGGTGAGAGAAATTCCTTGCAGCAGATGCCATTGTCTTTGCCTTCCTCCCAGCTGCTTCAAGAGGCTTTGTCCTGCTATTTTTAAAATCTTTAATAGTTGTTTTGTTTCCAGTGAGGCCTTTCAGAAGCTGGGTGGTCTGGCAGCAGCAGAGACCTTCTGGGTTTGTAGCTGGAGAACTTGAGGCTTCTGGATAAAGGAAAAATGGGCTCCTCTATTCCTGCCTGGCTCCAAGCAGGGCTGTAGGAGGGAAGGGGTGCAGGAAAACACAGATTCTGGGCTGTGCTGCTGGTTCTGATGGTCCTTTGTCTGTGTCCTTCCAGGGTTTGAGATCACCATTGACCATCCTCACACCCATGTGGTGAAGTGCACCCAGCTTGTGCGAGGTGAGAGGGGATTGGGAGGAAAATAGGGGGGAGTGTCCAGCTGGGCTTGCTCCAGAGCTTCCCAGAACCCTGGAATGGCTTGGGTTGGGAGGGCAAGGACAACTTCCACTTGCCCAGGTTGGAACAACCTGGCCTTGGACACTTCTAGGGATGGGGCAGCCACAGCTTTTCTGGACAATCAGGGCCTCCCCACCCTCATGGGGAGGGATTTCTTCCCAATTTCCCATCTTATTCTCACCTTTTCCAAGTGAAAAACCATTCCCCCTTGTCCTGCCACTCCAGGTCCCATCCAGAGTTCCACTTCAGCTCTCTTGGAAGCTGAAAAGCCACAACAGGGTCACCCCAGAGCCTTCTCCAGGCTGAACAATCCCAATTCTCCCAGCTTCTCCTCCCAGGAGAGCTGATCCATCCCTCTGATTCTCAAAACAGAGGCAGTTTCAGATGGTTCAGGCTCTTCTGAACCACACAAAGCTCTCAGTGAGCAGCAGTTCCCAAAATCCTCGTGGCTGTGGCCTTCTGGTCAATCTGTGGGTGGCCCATGGTTCTTGCACTAAAATAACATGAAAATATGCAAATAACACCCTGATTGTTCTTTTTTTTTTTTTTCTTCTTCTTGCAGCCAGCAAGGACTTGGCACAAACTTCCTATTTCATGGCTACAAACAGGTTATTATTTTATAATTTTATAATTGGTTGATAATTTATCTGCTGCCTGTGGCCCCAGAGGCATCGCTCAGCCTGGGAGCAGCTGGGAATCCCACAGGAAGAGCCTTAAGAAAGGGTTCCAGCCTTTTTTCCTGCCAGCTGCTGGGTAAAACAAGCTGGAAAATAAGGCAGATGGCATACTCAGGAGCTTCACTGCTTATTTGATAGGAATTTAGTTGTGAAAGTTTTCAAAAAAACCCCAAACAAATCAAAAAGATGGAGGGAAAATGAGTATATAATTTTTTTCTTGTTTGTTCCTGGGTGTTGGAAAGTTTTCAATAAGGTGCTGTGGAAATTGTCCATGAATATGCTTTGTACCCCAAAAAAAAGGTGGTTTGGGGCATAAATGAAAAAAAATCAACCCCAAGTTTTTTGTATGGGTTGTTTTGCCCCTAAGTTTTCCCTGGAAAGAAAAATAACTCCTAAGTTCTTCATTTGGGTTGTTTTGTCCCTAAATTTTCCCTGGAAAGGAAAATCAGCCCTAAGTTCTTAGTTCTGCTTGTTTTGTCCTTAAATTTTCCCTGGAAATGAAAATCAGCCCCAGATTCTTTCTCTGCTTTGTTTTGTCCCTAAACTTTCACTGCCAGCCTGATGCCAGCACTTTTGTTGGGATTATTTCTAAATTTATTTTCCTTTATCAGCTTCAGACAAATCATGGAGTTCATGTTTGGAACAGACATAATTGTGGACATGGAAAACACTGAATTTTTGGGAAATTACTGAGGGAAAAGTGGTTTAGGTGCCAACACAGGTGAAGCTGCAGGGCTGGAGATGCCTGTAAGCTCTGTCTGGGAATGTCTGGGCACGTGGTTTCCCTTTTCCACCTGGGAGGTGTTCCCTGCTCACCTTCACTGTTTGTTGAAGGTGTTTCAGGCTCCAAAGGGCACCCTGTGGATTTCCGGCCTCAGGAACGTGCTGGTGCTGATGTTTGGGTAAACACAGCCCTGAAACCTGGTTTATCCCTGCAGCCAGAATTTCAAAGCCATGGGATTAGGAGTTAAGGCTGTAATTGAGGGAAATCCAGGCAGAAAGTGCAAAGAAGAGCTTGGTTTTGCCTGAGAGAGCCAGTTCTGGCATGAACTAGATTAATCCTTGTGTTCCCTTTGGTTTCATTCTGGCATCATTATGGGGCAGAGCTGAGGCTCTTTGTTGTCCTTGAATTTGCTCTCCCAAGGCTCTGAATTTCCTGGGTTTGACTTCTCTGGATAAACCCAGTATCCATGAAACTTGAGGATTTTTGGTTGTAGATGCCAAACTTCAGCCTCTCCACTTTTCACTGATGAAAAAGCTGGTGAGGAGATGGTGCCGTGTGAGGGCTGGGTGGCAGAATTCCCAAAGGGCCCATTCAGGAGTGGGCAAATCCCACACTCAAGACTTGGCTTCTGTGTTTCCTTAAGCTCTGGTGTTCCTGCAGGATCCTTGTAGTCCCTCAGTTCTCCTGGTCGCAGTGCTGCCCACACTCCCAGCACTCACGTGGAAAATCAATTTATTAATATAAATATTTTATAGATCACCTGGCTCAGGTTCTCTTGAGCATAAAATGTATTCCTAAAAATCCTTTGGGAAGGACCAGACCCTTCCTAAAGCTGAAAAGGGCAGGTTTGCTCCTTGGATGCCATCTGGGAGTTGTGATTGGAAGTTTCTCCCCAGAGCAGAGGTGGGGCTGGCAGGTGACCCCAGGACTGACTTTTGTCCTTGGAGATCCCAAATTTTCTGTAGCAAAACAGGGATGAACAAGGAAACTGATGGAGGAGATCCCATATTTTTCTGTAGCAAACCAAGAATGAACAGAGATGGAGGAAATCCCAACTTTGCTGTAGCAAAATGGGNATTCCCAGCTCCCAGCTCACCATCAACACAGCCATCGTGTACATGCATCGCTTCTACATGGTGCAGTCCTTCACCCAGTTCCACAGGAATGTAAGTGCTGGGATTTGGGGGGTGGGGGGCGCTGGGAACCCCCAAATCCACTCCTGGGGAGGGGAACCCCCCTTGGGAAGAGGTTTGGGAAGGGAGAAGGGACCCTTTTCTCCCTCCTGATGGTGGCCAGACTTGAACAGCCTTCTTTCCCTGAAGGAATATTGAGAACCCACCTGGTTTATTGATTTTAATCTTGAATTTAGTGGCTTTTTAAGCAAACAGAGCATTTTCCTCCACAGTCGGTGGTGCCAGCAGCGCTTTTCCTGGCAGCCAAGGTGGAGGAGCAGCCTAGGAAGCTGGAGCACGTCATCAAGGTGGCACATGCCTGTCTGCACCCCCAGGAGCCTCTGCTGGACACCAAGAGTGAGGTAAGAGTGGGGAGGGAGCTTTGGGATGTGCTGTGAGAGCTGGAGGAGTGGGAATGGTGTCGGAATCTCGTGGCTCCCGTGGCTCCTCCACCCTCCCGAGGTGCTCAGGGGCAGCTTCTCCATCCAACCTCTCCTGCTGCAGAGAGATTTGGGCTTCCCCCTTCTGTGCAAAGCCTTTTCTCCTCTGCTGCACACCTGGATGCAGGTGTGCTGTGTGCCAGTGTCCCTGGAGTGCTGCTGAGGAGGGTGTGGAGCAGAGGAGCTCCACTGTGGGAGCAGTTTGTCCCAGCACCTGTCTCAGTGGGTTCAAAATGTTGCTGATCCCTCATTTCTCCAGACAGCCCCTTTTACCTGGAGCTGAGCAGCGGGTCCTGCTGGAAGGGGCAGCTTTTTCCAAGGAAACTTACAGAAAATTTAAAAAAAAAGCAGGAAAAGCAGGTGATTCCTGCACTGCTCATGTGGGGGACCAGCACCCACGGCCCACCAAACACTCTGATCCCTCTTTCTTAGAATCTCCAGATGCTTTGGGTTGGAAGGACCTTAAATCCCATCCCATTCCACCCACCTGCCATGGGCAGGGACATTTTCCAGTAGCCCAGCTTGCTCTGAGCTCCATCCAGCCTGGCCTTGAACACTTCCAGGGAATCTGTTCCAGTCCCCCCGTGCAGGGAGATTCCCATTTTTGCCCTGGAGAGAAGGGTGTTAGGAATGTGCAGGCTTGATCCAAGTGCCTCTCCGTGAGTAACCTGCCTGTCCTCTCAACCCCAGGCTTACCTGCAACAAGCCCAAGACCTGGTCATTCTAGAGAGCATAATCCTACAGACCCTGGGTAAGTTCCTCGAAGCGGCCGGACTGCCACACGAATCCCAGAGCCAGGAGAATTCCACAGGCTGGAGAATTCCTCACCCCTTCCACAGAGTGCACACAACAAACCCTGTTTTTCAGCCTGACTCCTGTTTTTAACATCAGTTTTTCAGGTGTAACTTGTGCCAGGCTCAATGCTGAGAGATTTAAGTGTGGTTTGTCACTTTGGTGTTTTTTTTCCCCTAAAAAAAACAGGATTTGTGCTGCTTGGACACCGGTCTTTGTCCTGGGTTGTGCTTTCCAGCTCAATCATAGAATGATGGAATGGTTTGGGTTTGAGGGGACCTTAAAGACCATCCAGTTCCAGGCCATAATGTTCCAGTTCTGTTGCAGGAAGCAGTCTGTACTGAGAGATGTCTTAAAAAAATGGGTTAGAAGTGAATATTTTCATGAAATAATTAAATGGGGGAGAATCCCCAGAACTCAACAAACCAGGAGGAGTTGCTGGGTGTTTGTGGAAGTAGGAGTCTCCATGTAGGGCTGTGGCTGGTGGAGCTGGTGCCCTGTTTCTTTATCAAATGCACTGTTAAAAGTTGTGTTCACTAACAAATGTTCTGTTTCAGAGGCAGTTTGTAGGTAGATTTTCCCTCCAAAAGAGCAGGATTTGTCATTCCTGACTGGATTCAGGGCAGACTCCATGTCCCTCCTTCAGTGGGGGCAGAGGTGCCGTGGGCAACAAGCCTGTGGCTAAACCAAGCCCAGTTCTGCAGCCTCCCAGTTCTCCAGAGGCCTTTTTAAACACCCCAGTTCTCCCAGAACATTCTGCAGATCTGCTGTGCACATGGACCAATTGGAATTCTTTTTTCCCCTTTCAAACACAATTCCCAAAGTGAGGAGGAAGCGGGAGCAAGGATTAAACTCAGTTGTCCTCAGTGCTTTAGGCCCATTCAAAGGGAAAACAATCTGCTTCCTCTCAGCTTTTTGGGTGAGAGAAATTCCTTGCAGCAGATGCCATTGTCTTTGCCTTCCTCCCAGCTGCTTCAAGAGGCTTTGTCCTGCTATTTTTAAAATCTTTAATAGTTGTTTTGTTTCCAGTGAGGCCTTTCAGAAGCTGGGTGGTCTGGCAGCAGCAGAGACCTTCTGGGTTTGTAGCTGGAGAACTTGAGGCTTCTGGATAAAGGAAAAATGGGCTCCTCTATTCCTGCCTGGCTCCAAGCAGGGCTGTAGGAGGGAAGGGGTGCAGGAAAACACAGATTCTGGGCTGTGCTGCTGGTTCTGATGGTCCTTTGTCTGTGTCCTTCCAGGGTTTGAGATCACCATTGACCATCCTCACACCCATGTGGTGAAGTGCACCCAGCTTGTGCGAGGTGAGAGGGGATTGGGAGGAAAATAGGGGGGAGTGTCCAGCTGGGCTTGCTCCAGAGCTTCCCAGAACCCTGGAATGGCTTGGGTTGGGAGGGCAAGGACAACTTCCACTTGCCCAGGTTGGAACAACCTGGCCTTGGACACTTCTAGGGATGGGGCAGCCACAGCTTTTCTGGACAATCAGGGCCTCCCCACCCTCATGGGGAGGGATTTCTTCCCAATTTCCCATCTTATTCTCACCTTTTCCAAGTGAAAAACCATTCCCCCTTGTCCTGCCACTCCAGGTCCCATCCAGAGTTCCACTTCAGCTCTCTTGGAAGCTGAAAAGCCACAACAGGGTCACCCCAGAGTCTTCTCCAGGCTGAACAATCCCAATTCTCCCAGCTTCTCCTCCCAGGAGAGCTGATCCATCCCTCTGATTCTCAAAACAGAGGCAGTTTCAGATGGTTCAGGCTCTTCTGAACCACACAAAGCTCTCAGTGAGCAGCAGTTCCCAAAATCCTCGTGGCTGTGGCCTTCTGGTCAATCTGTGGGTGGCCCATGGTTCTTGCACTAAAATAACATGAAAATATGCAAATAACACCCTGATTGTTCTTTTTTTTTTTCTTCTTCTTCTTGCAGCCAGCAAGGACTTGGCACAAACTTCCTATTTCATGGCTACAAACAGGTTATTATTTTATAATTTTATAATTGGTTGATAATTTATCTGCTGCCTGTGGCCCCAGAGGCATCGCTCAGCCTGGGAGCAGCTGGGAATCCCACAGGAAGAGCCTTAAGAAAGGGTTCCAGCCTTTTTTCCTGCCAGCTGCTGGGTAAAACAAGCTGGAAAATAAGGCAGATGGCATACTCAGGAGCTTCACTGCTTATTTGATAGGAATTTAGTTGTGAAAGTTTTCAAAAAAACCCCAAACAAATCAAAAAGATGGAGGGAAAATGAGTATATAATTTTTTTCTTGTTTGTTCCTGGGTGTTGGAAAGTTTTCAATAAGGTGCTGTGGAAATTGTCCATGAATATGCTTTGTACCCCAAAAAAAAGGTGGTTTGGGGCATAAATGAAAAAAAATCAACCCCAAGTTTTTTGTATGGGTTGTTTTGCCCCTAAGTTTTCCCTGGAAAGAAAAATAACTCCTAAGTTCTTCATTTGGGTTGTTTTGTCCCTAAATTTTCCCTGGAAAGGAAAATCAGCCCTAAGTTCTTAGTTCTGCTTGTTTTGTCCTTAAATTTTCCCTGGAAATGAAAATCAGCCCCAGATTCTTTCTCTGCTTTGTTTTGTCCCTAAACTTTCACTGCCAGCCTGATGCCAGCACTTTTGTTGGGATTATTTCTAAATTTATTTTCCTTTATCAGCTTCAGACAAATCATGGAGTTCATGTTTGGAACAGACATAATTGTGGACATGGAAAACACTGAATTTTTGGGAAATTACTGAGGGAAAAGTGGTTTAGGTGCCAACACAGGTGAAGCTGCAGGGCTGGAGATGCCTGTAAGCTCTGTCTGGGAATGTCTGGGCACGTGGTTTCCCTTTTCCACCTGGGAGGTGTTCCCTGCTCACCTTCACTGTTTGTTGAAGGTGTTTCAGGCTCCAAAGGGCACCCTGTGGATTTCCGGCCTCAGGAACGTGCTGGTGCTGATGTTTGGGTAAACACAGCCCTGAAACCTGGTTTATCCCTGCAGCCAGAATTTCAAAGCCATGGGATTAGGAGTTAAGGCTGTAATTGAGGGAAATCCAGGCAGAAAGTGCAAAGAAGAGCTTGGTTTTGCCTGAGAGAGCCAGTTCTGGCATGAACTAGATTAATCCTTGTGTTCCCTTTGGTTTCATTCTGGCATCGTTATGGGGCAGAGTTGAGGCTCTTTGTTGTCCTTGAATTTGCTCTCCCAAGGCTCTGAATTTCCTGGGTTTGACTTCTCTGGATAAACCCAGTATCCATGAAACTTGAGGATTTTTGGTTGTAGATGCCAAACTTCAGCCTCTCCACTTTTCACTGATGAAAAAGCTGGTGAGGAGATGGTGCCGTGTGAGGGCTGGGTGGCAGAATTCCCAAAGGGCCCATTCAGGAGTGGGCAAATCCCACACTCAAGACTTGGCTTCTGTGTTTCCTTAAGCTCTGGTGTTCCTGCAGGATCCTTGTAGTCCCTCAGTTCTCCTGGTCGCAGTGCTGCCCACACTCCCAGCACTCACGTGGAAAATCAATTTATTAATATAAATATTTTATAGATCACCTGGCTCAGGTTCTCTTGAGCATAAAATGTATTCCTAAAAATCCTTTGGGAAGGACCAGACCCTTCCTAAAGCTGAAAAGGGCAGGTTTGCTCCTTGGATGCCATCTGGGAGTTGTGATTGGAAGTTTCTCCCCAGAGCAGAGGTGGGGCTGGCAGGTGACCCCAGGACTGACTTTTGTCCTTGGAGATCCCAAATTTTCTGTAGCAAAACAGGGATGAACAAGGAAACTGATGGAGGAGATCCCATATTTTTCTGTAGCAAACCAAGAATGAACAGAGATGGAGGAAATCCCAACTTTGCTGTAGCAAAATGGGGGTGAGCAAAAAGACAGACAAATTTCTCTTCACGAGCAGAGGTGGGGCTGGTCCCCAGTGACTTTTCCCCCTTGGAGGGGAATCCCAAATTTCCTGCATCAGAAGAGGGATAAACAGGGAAATTGGTGGAGGAGATCCCAAATTTCCTGTAGTAAAACAAGGATGAGTTTCTCCTCAGAGCAGAGGCTGGCGAGTGACCTCAGCACTGATTTTCTTCCTTTGGAGGACATCCCAAATTTCCTGTAGCAAAACAAGGATGAGTTTCTCTCCAGAGCACAGGTGGAGCTGCCAGGTCCCCAGTGACTTTCCCTCTCAGAGAAGCTCCCAAATTACCTCTATAAAAACCGTGAACAAAAACTGGTGGAGGAGGAGAACCCAAATTCCCTGTAGCAAAGCAGGCCCGAACAAGCGAAACCCCGCTGTGCTGGAGCAGGATGGAGCTGGCTGTGCCTGAGGGTCGTTCTGGGGTGGTCCAAAGGGCCACATTCCCCCCATGTCCCGCGTGGATCTGCAGCTCAGGCGTGGGAGTTGATGGCTTTTTGTTTTCTCTCCCGGTGACGTCAGCCTGCACCTGACCACCTTCAGCCTGCAGTACACCCCGCCCGTTGTGGCCTGCGTCTGTATCCACCTGGCCTGTAAGTGGTCCAACTGGGAGATCCCAGTCTCCACGGACGGGAAGCACTGGTGGGAATACGTTGATGGCACTGTAACTCTGGAGCTCTTAGATGGTAAGTTTGGGAGTGAGGTTTTTTTCCCTGCAAAAGGCTCTTAAATGATTTTGGCATCGCTGGTCCTGGGTCTGATGTTCCAACACCACCTCACGGGCTCCAGGAGTTCAGGGCTTGCTGAGCTTTTCCAGGGCAGCAGCAGCTTCTGTAGCACCACAGAGAAATGAGTTTGAATGGGTCAGTGATTCCAGTTGTCAGAATGCCCCTCCTGGCGCAGCTCCATCCCACCAGTAGCTCCATCTGTCAGATGAGGGGGTTGTCCCCTGGACTGGGGCTGTTCTGACCCTCCTGCTTGGGTTTGTGTCTCCTCTGCAGAACTGACTCATGAATTCCTGCAAATCCTTGAGAAAACTCCCAGCCGACTGAAACGGATCCGGAACTGGCGGGTAAGAACCTTGGACACAGGCTGTGATTCCTTTGGGAATCACAATGCAGGACAGCAAGGGAGGGAGTTGTGTGTGGAATTGGGATACTGTGTGTGGTGCTTGTGGTGCTCGAGTTCATCTGTCGTGAATTAACTTGTACAGAACTTTGGTTTTCCAGCTGCATTAGCAGCTCTGCTTCCAGGGGTTGGGAATTTTTCCACAAGGAGGAAAGGGAGCAAAGTGGATCTGTCTGTAAGGAAAACCTTGCACTGTCCTGGTGAGCTGCTTGGATTAACCAGCTCCAGCGACACCCCAAGTAAATACCCGCTGATTTCTTTAATTCCAGGCCTCTCAAGCAGCCAGGAAATCCAAAACCGACGACCACGGCGATGACGAGAGCCTGTCAGAGCAGACAATCCTCAACATGATCTCCAGGAACAACAGCTCGGACATGAACATCGCTGGCCTCATGAGCATGTCTACATCCTCCACCGCCGGCGCGGGGCCGGCGCTCCCGGCCGCGGCCGATTCCCCCGGGGAGCCGAGCGCCGCGGATCAGTCCCAGGCGGATCACTGGCACCCCCCGGCCAAGCTGGACATCCACAGGACTAGCGAGGGCACGTCAGCCGCTGAGCACCCGCAGCAGGACGGTGCTTCCTACCCCAAGCAGAGCACCAAGAACGCACCCTCAGCCAAGGTGTCCCTCAAGGAATACCGGGCCAAGCACGCCGAGGAACTGGCGGCGCAGAAGCGGCAGCTGGAAAACATGGAAGCCAACGTGCGCTCCCAGTACGCCTACGCCGCGCAGAACCTCCTGGTGCAGCAGCAGCGGGAGAGGGAAGGGCAGCAGGACAGCAACCCCTCCCCAATCGTCCTGAAAATCCCCAGCGCGGGGCAGGAGAACCCCGAGCGCCCGCCCGGTGCCGACAAGGGTGACAAAGCTCTCAAGATGAGGATCCCGGCGGTGGGGGGAGGCGGGGAGAGGCCGATCCCCTCCAAGCAGGAGGATATCAAGATGCGGATCAAGGTGCCGGCTCCCGGAGACAGACACAGCTCGGCGGATGAGAGCGGCGGCGGGAAGAGCCGGGAGTACAAAGAGAAGCACAAGGGCCACTCATCCAACCACCACCACCACCACCACAACCACCACTCGCACAAACACTTGCACGCCCAGCTCGGCGCCGGCCCCAGCACCGCGGCCAAGCGCCCGGGGGACTCCAAACACAGCGCCCAGCCCGGCGCCGCCGCCACCCCCCACAAGGGCTACGGGCCTCTCGCCCCCACCCGCAAAAGACCCCTGCCCGAGGAGCCCCCGGCCATGCCCCACGAGCACCAGCCCAAGGTGGGCAAAGTCTCCAAAGGCCCCGGAGTGCCGTTCCCGTACGCCCACCTTCCCGGGGCTGCCCATCTCCCCGGGCACAGCTCGGATTTATCCCAGCCCAGCAAAGCCCGGGGAGCCCACAAATCGGACAAGGGGCCTTCGGGGGCCAACGGGCACAACGTCAGCCAGGCCAGTGACTATCAGGACACGGTGAACATGCTGCACTCGCTGCTGAGCGCGCAGGGCATGCAGCCCACCCAGCCCCCCGCCTTCGAATTCCACTCGTTCGAGCTCCTGAACCCCCGGGCTTCCAGCGGCTCCNCTCCCATGGGTCCTGTTTGCTTGGCCCTGCACCTGTTCTGGTTCAGGATCCTGTCTCCATCCCTTGCTCCCTTCCTGCAGATCCCTGGATTTCCACTGGAAACCCTGGGGGCAGGATGGCACATTCCCAATGGCATCTGGGATGAGAATGTGCCAGGCTGGTCCTGTAGGCACCATGCCGGGGGCAGCTCTTCAGGGAGTCACATTGGCACGTGGCTGTTCCCAGCTGAGCTGGAAGCAGCTTCTGCTGGAACCTCAGCCCAGGGCCAGGGACCTGCCAGGGTTTGGGTTGAATATTTGGGAAAGCCCTATTTCCTTTCTTTTTTACACTTTTCTGACCTTCAATAAATGGGTGGTCTCTGGATGGTTTTGGGAAACTCTTGTTCCACGTCGATCTTGTATTTAGGAGGAATTGATGCTGCCAAACCCCCTCCAAGGATTTGGGGATCGATTTGGTCCAGTTTTGGGACCAACTCTTAGATTTCAGGCTCTAGGCAAGGCCCATCCCTCGCTTCCCTTCCCTCTTTTGCAGCCCCTCTTGGAGGCGGCTCCTCCCGGGATGTCGAGGGTCTGCCCTTCCCGGTAGGGAGCAGTGTCGGGAAACTCCAGTGTTTCCCTGTGAGGAGTGTCCCCTCCCCACTCGTCCCCGGGAGGGGACCGAGTGACGCCGGGGTGGTGCTCTGGGACCAAGCCGGGCCTGCCGCGAGCATCCCCGGACCCGGGGCCAAAAGGCTCCCGGTCCCGGCTCGCTCCCCCTCTCTCCCCCACACCACCCCCCCCCGGTTTTGGGGCCAGTGTCCTGGCCCGGGACCCCCCTCTCCCCCGGTGTCCTGACCCGGG
>VYZP01016163.1:68080-78438 GCA_013400635.1 Hypocryptadius cinnamomeus | reverse complement strand
GTGTCCTCGCTGTCCCCATTGCACCCTAGCTGTCCCTGGGGTGTCCCCAGTGCATCCTGACTGTCCCTGGGGTGTCCCCAGTGTCCCCACTGCATCCTGACTGTCCCTGGGGTGTCCCCAGTGTCCCCAGTGCATCCTGACTGTCCCTGGGGTGTCCCCAGTGTCCCCAGTGCATCCTGACTGTCCCTGCAGTGTCCTCGCTGTCCCCACTGCACCCCGGCTGTCCCTGGGGTGTCCCCAATGCACCCCGGCTGTCCCTGGGGTGTCCCCAGTGTCCCCACTGCATCCCGGCTGTCCCTGGGGTGTCCCCAGTGCATCCTGACTGTCCCTGGGGTGTCCCCAGTGTCCCCACTGCACCCCAGCTGTCCCCTGCGTTTCTCTGTTGTCCCCACCACATCCTGGTGTCCCCACCACATCCCTGGCTGTCCCTGCGTGTCCCTGGCGAGTCCCGGCTGTCCTCGATGTGTCCCCGCACCCCGAGGCCATTTCTCTAGCACATCCCACTTGTCCCCGGTGTATCCCGGCTGTCCCCAGGGTGTCCTTGCTGTCCCTGGTGCATCCTGGCTGGCCCCGGACTGTCCCCAGTGTGTCCTGGCTGCCCCCAGAACAGCTCAGCGGGGTTGGGGACACTCGGGGCTGTCACCCCATGTCCCTGGGCTCGGCAGGGGGACCCTGGTGTGGGGCAGGCCAGGGCCAGCCCGTCACAGCCACGCTGGCACGTCCTGGGCTGCGGTTTGGGCACGTGCCGTGTCCCCACGCCGTGTCCCCACAGTGCCCGGGCCAGCGGGGACAGAGTGACTGGGGGGTACTGGGGAGGGGACACGGGCTCTGGGTGGCCCCGGCTGTGTCGGAGCCGTGTCCCCTCCCCACAGGGACCCTCGCGCTGCCCCCGCGGGGCCCCACGCTGGGGGAAGGGATGGCCGCGCTGTCCATCTGTCGGGGCCCCCCCGGCTGTACCCGCCGGGGGCTTGGGGGGGCCGCGGGCTGCTCTTCCCCTCCAGACAGAGCCTCACTTCCCCCCGTGACGCAGCCGGAGCCGCCGGCCCCGGGGCCGCTTCCTGCTCGGGGGGCAGGCGAGGGGCCCACGGGCACCTCAGGGACAATGGGGACCGCGGGGACCCGCGTGGGTTCACCCCACGGGCTGCAGGGGACGGGGACAGCACGTGCGAGGTCTGGCCGTGCCCCCCAGACCTTTCCCTTGCCTCTCCATCACCCCCAGACCCTCTTCTTGTGCCCCGCATCCCCCCCAAACCTTCCTCTTGTCCCCTCCGGTCTCCCTCGTTCTGCCGAGCCCCCCCCTCTCCCCGCCGCGGTTCCGTGGGGTCCGGGTGAACCGGGGACGCGCGGTCCCGTGTGAACCCCAAAACCCCAGACCTCACCCTCGAGGGGCGGGGGGCGGAGGCCACGGCCGGGGGTCCCGGCTCGGCTCCGCGCCTGCAGCCCCGGGGGGCTCCCCGAGGGGTCCCGGGGCTCCGGGCAGTCCCTCCAGAGGGTGCGGGATGCCCTGTGGGGATCCCTCCGGCTGTGCCCGGTGCCGCGGGGCGATTCCCGGTGCTTCTCCTCCCGGGATGATTCCCGGTGTGCCGGTGCCGTCGCTCCCGGGGGCCCCAGCGCCGGTTCCCCGGGGCTGGCTCTGGCGGAGCCGCGCACCGGGGGAGGCGGTGGCTCCATCCCGGCTCCTCCCCGGCCGCGGCGGGAAGGCGGAGCCGCCGCCGCCGCCTCCCAACAATAGCGCGGCCGGGCCGGGCCGGGATGGAAACGCCGCCGTCGCCGGGACCGGCCCCAGGGCCGCTCTGAGCCGCGACCGGCGGCGCCACCGGGAGCCCCGGGCGTGAGTACGGACCGGGGCCGGGGCTCAGCGCAGGGACGCAGTGGCACCGGCGGCGGGGGAAGCCCGGGGTAGAGCGGGGGGTGTGCGGCACTGGGGGGGGCCCGTCTGAACGCCGGGGGTTCTGTGCACCGGGACCGCGCATCCCGGTGCTCCGGGGCCGGGGTCAGCCCCGGGAGTGCTGCGTATCCCGGTAGCCCGGAGGTGCTGCACATCCCGGTGCCCCGGGGCTTGTGCCGAATCCGGTCCCGGTGGTGCTGCACATCCTCGTGACCCTGTGCCGGCGGCGGTCCCGATCCTTGGGGCGCACCGGTGCCCCGGGGCTGATGCCGGTGCTGGTCCCAGTGGTGCTGCACATCCCGGTGCCCCAGGGCTGGTCCCGGTCCCCGTCCCGGGCGTGCTGTGCATCCAGGGGCCGATCAGCTTCCCCTGTAGCACCGGGAAGGAGGGGGCAACAGGAGGGGTCCCTGCGGCTCCTGGTGCCGGAGGGGTCAGGACTCGGCCCTGGAGGCTCCATCCCCCTCCTCAGCCCAGCTCTCCCTGGCAGGTGACACCGCACAGGTTCGGGGCTGGGGACATCCGGAGCCAGGTAAGAGAGGGCCGGGCTGTGCAGGGCCTGGGGGTGCCTCAGGCCAGGTGCCACCCGCCAGGGGCCAGCAGGGAGCCCGTGGTGATGCGTGTCCCCCGCAGCAGCGATGTCGGAGAGCGTGGCCGAGGCGCCGGGAGCCGGGAGCCCAGCGGCGCTGGGGGAGACGGGCACCAGCCATGAGCTGCTGCAGCGCCTGCGGGAGCTGGAGGTACGCAGGGGTGGGACCAGCAGGACACGGCACCACTGGGCAGCCGTGGCCACTGAAGCCGTGGCCGTGGCCACCGTGCAGGCAGTGCCAAGAGCCAGCCGTGGCCAGTGCCACAGAGCCACAGTCTGGACACCACGGTGATGGGTTGCACTTCCCAGTTTTCTGTGGCCCTCGTGTGCCACTGCTCGTGGGGCAGCCCCATCCTGCTGTGCGTGGCACCAGGACACAGAGGTGCTTGGTGCCGTGGGGATGTCCCCTGAGCTGTCCCCTGAGCTGTCCTTGCTCTGTTCTAGGCAGAGAACTCAGCCCTGGCCCAGGCCAATGAGAACCAGCGGGAGACGTACGAGCGCTGCCTGGACGAGGTACTGGAGAGCACCCACACACGCAGGGCACGTGTGCCCACCTGTGTGCTGGGGCAGGAGGCTCCGTGTGCCCCGTGCCCCACCCAGACCTCCCCTCTCCTCCCCAGGTTGCCAACCACGTGGTGCAGGCACTGCTCAACCAAAAGGTGGGTGTCAGGAGGGCAGGAGGGTGTCAGGGGGGCTGGGAGGACGCTGAGGGATCCCGGGGGTCCTGGCTGACCCCCCACACCCCGGCCAGGACCTGCGTGAGGAGTGCATCAAGCTGAAGAAACGTGTCTTCGAGCTGGAGCGGCAGAACCAGGTGCTGAGCGACCTGTTCCAGCAGAAGCTGCAGCTCTCCACTGGGTCCCTCCCCCAGGTGTGCCTGGGGCTGCATCGGGGCTGGGGGGTGGGCATGGGGCAGAGCCCCTCCCCCAAAGCTTAACCCAGCATCTCTCTCCTCTCCAGCTGCCGCTGCACCCGGTGCCAGTGCCCCCGGATGTCCCGGTCACCCCCCAGCCAGGCTCTGCTGAGCAAGAGCCCCCCCCGCTGCTCCCCGGCCTCTGTCTGTCCCTGCCCGAGGTGGGTACCGGTGTTCCCAACCCCTTCCTGTCCCAGTGTCCCCCTCTCTGGGCAGTGTCACCCCTTTCCCCATTGTCTTTTCCCAGTGTGTGGTGTCACCAGGCCTGTGACACCTGGCTTCCCAGGCCCACGGTGTCCTGTCCTGTCCCCCTCCCTGGATCTGTGGTGTCCCCATCCAAGTGCCTATGACACTTTCAACAGGGTCCCTGTCCCTGTGGTCCCTGTGGTGTCACCTCTCCAGGTCCATGGTGTCCACCTCCCCAAGCCCCTCCATCTGTGATGTCTCTGGCTCCAAAACCCATTGCCCCAGATGTCCCTGTCCCCATTATGTCCCCATCCCAAAGCCTCTTGTGTCCTTCTCTGTGTTTCCAGAGTGTCCCCCTCTGGTACCAGGGGGCTCGGTGCCGGGTGCTCACAGGGTGATGCTGCCCGGTCCCCACAGGTGCTGCCACCAGTGCCATCGGGCAGCCCTGGGCTCAGCCCCGGTGCCCCGCCCCTGGACGCCCTGTCCCCATTCTTCAAAAAGAAAGCCCAAATCCTGGAGGTGCTGCGCAAGCTGGAGGAGACAGACCCACTGTTGGGACCCGCCCCGGCCTCCCCCGGCTCCCCCGAGCTCTGCTCAGCCCTGGCTTGGCCCCCCTGCCCGCTGCGGGGGCCGGGGGCTGCAGGGGGCTGGCGGGGCACCGAGGGCAGCCCCTGCTCCTCTCCCGAGGAAGCGGGGCCGCCGCGGGGGGCTCTGCTCAACGCCTTGGCCGAGCGGCTGCTGCGAGGTGAGGGGGGGGGCTGCTGCCGGCGCAATGGGGAAGCCCCCGGGGGACCCCCCCGGCAGCGGCGCGGGGAGCACCCCGCTTTCCTGGGACTCTACACGCCGGGCGAGGAGAGCCCCGAGGGGGGCTTCACCCCGCTCTCACCCGGCGGGGTCCCCAACCCCCTACCCTCCCCCACCAAGGTGCTCAAACTGCCGCCCCCCCCCGGGGGGCTGCGCCTCAGCCCNGGCGCGGAGCCCCTGGCCCGCTGCTACTCCTCCGGCTCCATGGGGGACCCCGGCAAGGCGGGGGGCAAGGGTCGCCCCGGCACCGGCCGGACCCCCTCCCGGACCCCCCCCACGCCCCCTGCCAAAACCTCCCGCAGCCCCCACGGCAGCCCCACCAAGCTGCCCACCAAGGCGGGCAAAGCCGGGGCACCGCGGGGCGAGGAGCCCGCGGGCGCCAAGGCCGGCGGGGGTCCCCACAAACCCCCCGCAGACCCCTCAGAGCCCACGGGGCCGGCGCCGAGCGCCGCGGGGCACTCGGCAATCGAGGAGAAGGTGATGAAGGGCATCGAGGAGAACGTGCTGCGGCTGCAGGGGCAGGAGCGGGCACCGGGCGCCGAGGCCAAGGGCAAGGCAGCCGGGCTGGCGAGCTGGTTCGGGCTGCGGCGCAGCAAACTGCCCGCGCTCAGCCGGAGAGGGGACGGCGGGCGCGGCCGAGAGTGGGCTGGGACCCCCGCGCCCCTTCGCCGAGAGGTCAAGCTGGCCGCCCGCAAGCTGGAAGCCGAGAGTCTCAACATCTCGAAGCTGATGGAGAAAGCGGAGGATCTGCGGAAGGCGCTGCGGGAGGAGCACGCGTTCCTGCAGGGACTGGCGCTGGAGAAGGGGCGTCCCCGTGGGCCCCCGCGAGGCCCCGGCCCCCTCCCTGTCATGTACCAGGAGGTGACGGCCGAGACCTTCATGCAGCAGCTGCTGGACAGGTCAGCTCCCACCTGGGTCCCCTCGGGGTGGGGGTGAGGGTGGGGTGTCCCCCTGATCGCTGCCTCCCCCCAGGGTGGACGGGAAGGACGTGCCCTACGAGACCCGCCTGGAGCACAAGCGGGAGCTTTGTGACCTCCGGAGGGTCCCCCCCGACGCCAAAGAACCCCGGCTCTGCCGCCCGCCCCGCAACGGCATCGTGGGACACCTGCGGGAGCCCTCGGACAAGGTGAGGACCCCGCAGGCCTCCGCTCCGGGGGGACCCCGCAGCCGTTCAGCCTCTGCATCCCCGCAGGTGCCCGACGTGGGGCTCCGGGATGAGCTGCCGTCCGACGAGAGCCTGTCCGAGTCGGGGACGGGGCAGCATTTCGCCGGTGAGGGGGTGATGGGGAGCTTAGGGCGGAGAGGGGGCACCAGAGTGGGTTCCCCGGCACTGACCCCTCCCCTTCTGCCGCAGCCTGCGGGTCTCTGACGCGGACGCTGGACAGCGGGATCGGGACCTTCCCGCCCCCAGACTATGGGGGGGTCCCCGCCAAGAGCACCCCCAAACCGCGGGGCCGCCCCGAGCCGCTGCCCGGGGCCGTGCCGGCCGCCGTCACCAAAGTGCCGCGCAAGGCCCGGACGCTGGAGCGGGAGGTGCCCAGCGCCGAGGAGCTGCTGGTACCGGGAAAACACCGGAGCGCTCCGAGCTGCCGCCTCCCGGCTCCCCCCAGCTCGCACGGGCACCGCGCCGCACCCCAAGGTGGGTGTCCCCCTCCCCCCACCCTCGTTAAGGTGCAGCGGGGGCTCACGGTGGGAGATGGGGGGTGTGGGGGTCCTGCAGGTCAGCGCTGCCCCCGTTGTTCCCGCAGACACCGGGGAGGACGCCCGGAAGCCGCGGCGTGTCCAGCAGAGCAAGAACTGGACCTTCCCCAACGCCAAAGGCTGCGGTGCTGCTGACCCCTTCGTGTGCCCCCCCGGGGGGCTGGAGGGGCTGCATCGGCCTGTGCAGGTAAGGGCGGGTTGTGGGACCCCCGAAATCCTGGAGTACCCCAAAACCTTGGGGTGGGGTCCCCAAATTCCAGAGTAAGGACACTGAAACTCTGGAGCAGGACCCCAAAACCCCGGCAGAGGGACCCCAGACCCTCCTGCCCATGCTGTGGGGACGAAGCCACGGGGAGAGGATGTGGAGGGAACACTGCCCGGAGTTCTGTGATCATTTGCCACATGTGGCCTGAAGTGGGGGGGAATTAAAGTGGCCCTCTAATGTTTTGGTGGGGGGGGGGGCGCAAAGGTTCCCCACCACGGGGGAGCCATAGATGTGTTTGTCTGCCATAAGCAACGCCCCCTGCCCACGCTGTCCCTCCCCAGGCCCCCGTGTGCAGCCCGGCGGGGCACCGGGGGGCATCCCCGGAGGCTCCCCCCCCGCTGCCCCCCGCCCTGAGCGCTAGCAGCAGCCGGACCCCCAGCGCTTCAGACGTGGGGGACGAGGGCAGCACGGAGGCACGGTCCCGGGACGGGGGGCACGGCCCCGCCGGGCTGGAACACTCCGAATCCCTCAGTGACTCGCTCTACGACAGCCTCTCCTCCTGCGGCAGCCAGGGCTGAGCCGCCCCGGCCCCGCTCCCACGTCTTCCACCCCGTCCCCGCTGCTCCCCGCTCCTGCTCTGAGGGTGCTGCCCGGGGTGCGAGTGGCCGGTGTCTGTCGCTCCCTCTCCCGGCTCTCTCCGATGGTGCTATGGCCCTGTACAGCCCCCGCCGATGGGTTTTTAACTCAATAAAGCCACCCCGCCCCAGCCCGGGTTATTTATACACGTGGTGGTGCAGCCGTTGTGTCGCCGGGGAGGGACAGAGGGATGTGAGGATGGCGGGGGGGGTCAGATGGACGGACGGACACGGGGGATGGAAAGAGGGGGACAAGAGTTTGGAGTCTGAGCGATTTATTGAATCATCCCGGTGTACAAAGAGCGGAGATGGCGGGACTGGGAGCGCTGGGAATGCCACGTCCCCACGGCCCCCTCCCAGCACACGTTCATTTCTTGGCACTGGTGCTGAAGGGGAGGCTCCACCAATGAGTTTGGCTGAGGGGGGGTCCCATCAACAACCCCCCGAGGGCTGGTTTAGGGGCCTCACGGCCTCCCGAGGAAGGGTGACACCCCGGGTGGGGCTGGGGACAAACCTCCGAGGAAAGAGGACACATGGGTGACCACTGTTGGGGAAAACCAAGGGGAGCCAAACTCCAGCAGGATCCACAAATTGGCTGGTTTTTAATCAAAAAAAAAAAAAANGGTTTTTAAAAAAAAAAAAAAAAAAAAAAAAAAGCTGAACGAGAGAAAAACCCACGAGGTGCGAAAGCTTCTGGCTGCTTCCTCGGCAGCAAAGCACAGCCCCTTTAATGACAGAGAGGGACAGGAGGGGACATGGGGACACAGGGGTGGCTCCGCCTCGGCCCAGAGCTGCTTCACTTCTTCTCCTTCTTCTTGTTCTGCAAGAGGAGAGTGGCCATGGTCACCGTGGGCTCTGTCCCTCTGTCCCCCTGCCCTGCCCAGGGCCCCTCACCCACCTCGGACATGCCCAGGATCATCAGGAGCTCCCGGAAGATGTTGACGAAGTCGAGGAAGAGATCAACGCAGTGCCTGGGAAAGAGAGGGATGGAGGGAGGGATGGATGCTCAGCAGGGGTCACCCTGCCCCCTGTGTCACCCCCCGTGTCCCCAGCACCCACCAGATGTAGTCCTTGTCCCCGCTCTCCGCCTTCTCGATGATGAGCTGCGTGTCGAAGAGCACGAAGCCGCACATGATCATCAGGGCCACGTACAGGTTGGCCTGTGGGGGCAGAGAGGCATCAGGTGGGGACAGTCCCCTCCCTGCTGGTGTCACCTGTCTGTCTGTCCGTCCTCAGCAGGTGGACTCACCGTGAAGAGCCAGGTGGATCTCACAAAGGCGTTAATCAGAGTGGAGAGAAGCATCAGGGTGAGGCCGGAGAGCAGGAAACCTGCAGGGCGAGGGAGTCAGAGCCAGGTCTGGGGAGAGCCCCCCACAAAACAGGGGGTCCTCAGCCCCCCCAGAGCCTCCCCCAAAGCCCCTCTCACCTCCTAGGTAGAGGTAGCTGCGGCGCCGGGCGTACAGGGCGCTCAGGGAGAAGCAGGCGAAGATGGTGGCAGTGCCCAGGAAGGCAGTGGGGATGATGCTGGAGGTGAAGAGAAGGGGGTCAGAGGATTTTGGGGGCAGCTGCGGGGCATTGAGGGGGGGAGGAACAGGATCTGTGTGACAGCTGGAGGTGGGGGATGGGGTCTGTGGGGGGGGTCTCCTACCTGGGGTTGATGGAGATGCACATTTGCAGGAGGGGTCCCAGATTGATGCCTGGAAGGACAGAACTGGGTGTCACCAGAGCCATTCTAGGGGGCTTCATCCGGCCCCTCTGCAGGATTTGGGGTCCTGTGGGATGTGGGGGGACTCCCAGTGCCCACCTACCCGTGAGGAAGGCAAAGCCAACCAGCATCCCCAGCCTCTTCTGCTCGGTCTCACGGCTGTGAGGGGTGGCTGTGAGCCAAACCATCAGCCCCAGTGCGCCCAGGCCAGTCAGGAGCCCGAACTGGGAGAGGGAGAGACAGGTGAGGGCTGGGCATTGCCTCACCTGGGTGCTGCAGGGCTGGGGGTGCCACCTTCAGCCCTTCAAAGGTCCCTCACCTGGAAAAGGTGGGTCACCACGTTGACGTAGGCACCCGCAGCTGCCACGAACATGCAGATGGCAAAGCTGCCATAGACCCTCTTCAGGTGCTCCTGGGTGGAGGCTGAGCTGTGGGTGAGGAGGGGGTGGTGAGGTGGGCAGGGAGGGCTGGCACAGCCCCCCGAGCCCCCTGCCCTGCCCGTGTGCCACTCACATGTGGGAGAACTTGAAGAGGGCATCAAAGTTGATGCTGCGGTCGAAGACGTTCATGGTGCCAGGCTGGGATGGGCCCAGGGCCGCTCCACAGGGCTGCAAGCTGCAGGGAAAGCGGAGTCAGGAAGGATCTGGAGCCCACCCAAAGCTCCCAAAGCTCCCCCAGGAGCCGAGTGAGAGCCCAGGAGCTGCAGGAGCTGCCGGAGCCTTCCTTGTCCAGCTGGTGCAAGCACTGGTGGCTGTTGCAAGGCCAGGGCAGCCCTGAGGGATCCTGCAGCCCTGAGGGATCCTGCAGCCCTCAGGGATCCTGCAGCCCTGAGGGATCCTGTAGCCCTGAGGGATCCTGCAGCCCTGAGGGATCCTGCAGCCCTGAGGGATCCTGCAGCCCTGAGGGATCCTGCAGCCCTCAGGGACCCTGCAGCCCTCAGGGATCCTGCAGCCCTCAGGGACCCTGCAGCCCTCAGGGACCCTGCAGCCCTGAGGGATCCTGCAGCAGGGCTGCTCTGAGGCCAGGGGAGCTCCTGAAGGTGCCGTGGGAGCGCTGCCAGCAGCTGGAAACGTCTTTGTGCCAGGTGACTATTAGTGCCCGTAATGATGTCCCCAGAGGTGGCTCTGGCAGCGGGAGGCTCCCGGCAGGGCCTCCTCCTCCTCCTCCTCCTCTTCCTCGCCCTCCTCCTCCTGGTCCAGCCGGCTCGGCCAGCTCTGTCCCCTCTGGCACCTGCCAGAGCCAGACCTGCCCAACCAGTGGCACGAGCCAGCTGTCCCCAAGGGATGGAGGGGACAGAACAGGCCCGGGGGGAGCGGGGTGGACGCTTCAAGCAGCTGCTGTGGTGGAGAGGAGGCTCCAGGAGAGGAGCCCCATCGTGCCACACCAGCACGGCCCAGGGGGGCACAGGTCACAGCTCAGCACGGGGACAGTGACACAGGGTGGCACTGGAGCGCTGCCACCGCTGGGCTGGTGCCACGGGCCCTGGGCAGGCCCAGGTCAGAGGGCAAGGCAGGGGAGGACCTGAGGGACAGTCCCCGGCGGGGTGTGTGTGACAGGGGTGTGACAGCCCCCTCCCGCGGGGGTGACACCCCTCCGGCCCCTGTGACAGCCGGTTCCACCGGGCAGGGCCCGCTGAGCGCCGGTGCCGGGCCCCGAGCCGCCCCCCCCGCCCCCAGCGCCGCTTTCGCTTTCGCTGCTGCCGCCCCTGGTCAGCTCCAAGCGACCTTTACCCACC